>JAKCPI010001229.1:0-306573 GCA_023213315.1 Euborellia annulipes
GTTTTGAACAATTCAGAAAAACAGCTTAGGTAATCTCTCATCTGGCATCTTTAATAAAATTATCCACCAGTTCACCATTCTTTTTAAAATTTTAAAATGTGTATGTATCCGACCCGTCTCCATACGCACATATGCATGGGGGTATTAACAGGAAGCTGTAAGAGTTTTTTAAATAAGATAGTTGGCCTCTTTCAATATGATCAAAATAGGCACATCCCCATACCTCTGCCAAATAAAGAAGGACACTCTCAGCTAAGGAATCGTAAAGGAGACATTTTGATTCCCAGGTATCTGACTTGACATTTTTCAAGATAGTAATAACAGTGTTCTTTGCTGAATTAAATTTGGATAAAAAATATCTGCTGGCTGGATAAAATTTTGCTGAGGAGCTAAACGGGACACCCAAATAATTAAAAAGTCTTCACTTCCTGTATAATATTATTTCCATAATATAGATTTTTTTTTAAAGATCGACCTCCTTTACAAAACTGCATTACATAAGACTTGGCAGTATTCACCACTAAGGAGTTCACGCCACAATATTCTTCAAGAGTTCTTAGGCCTCTCTGGGCATCCGCCCATGTAGAGGAAAGCAACACGATATCGTCGGCATATAATATCATTGATAAATCTCTTTTCCGGGAAACACTCACCCCCCTCACACCAGCCTTTTCAAAAAACTCTATTATGTCAGAAACAAAAATAGCAAAAAGCAGAGGACTGAGTATCTCCCCTTGCAACAGGCCCTCGGAAACTTGAAATTCCCTCGAATTCTCACTTCCCTGTGAGACACTCATTGTTGCTCCCTCGTACATTATCATTAATAGCCTCAAGATTTTCCCGTTTAGACCAATTTCGTAAAGTTTATGCCACAATTTAAAATGAGAAACAGAATCAAAGGCTCGTTTTAGATCTATAAAAATTCCGTAGACTCTTCTACCACCTCCCTTAAGTTGCAAGTTCACCACCGAGGAGAGAGTGAAAACGGCGTCCCTACAGCCTCTTCCGGATCTAAATCCCATTTGCTCTTCAGGGATGATATTTAACTTTTCAGACCAGTCCGTGAGCCTTTTATATATAATAGATGTAAAGATTTTAGATATTGTGTTAAATATGGCAATTCCCCTGTAATTGGACAGATTTCTCGGATCTCCCTTCTTTAATAAGAGCATCATTTTAACATTATGCCAACTTTTTGGATAAGTTTCAGAACTAATTATTTTGTTAAATAAATTTAATAAGTAGTGGTTCCAAGCTGGAGTTAGGAACTTAAAACACTCATTAGGGACTAGATCAAAACCGACTGCTTTATTATTTTTACTGTTGTTTATACTAATCAGTAACTCATCGAGGGTAATATCTGAATCAAGTATAGGATGAGAAGCACTGAAAAATCTCAAAATCCTGTCTGGTCTGGGGGGAAATAATGAGGAGTAAAAGACCTCCCACTCACTTACACTTATAGGACACTCATTGTTTCTTCTGGGTCGGAAACGCTTAACTGTCTTCCAAAAATCCGATGAGTTCTTTACATTTGCAAAACAAAATTTCATGTTATCATAATATTCTTTTTTAGCAACTAACAAAAAACCTCTATAATTCTTCTTATCTGTCAAAAACAAATCTCTCAAATATGCATTTGACTTATCCCTCTGCCAAATCTTATAACTTCTATTTACAATTTTTTTCAATTCATTACAATCCCTTGTAAACCATGGGTTTTTACTCCTTACATTAGTTTTTACAATTTTATGAGAAATGACTTCTGACTCATACATTGCTTTCATTACAGAAGAGTAAAAATTACAATACAGATCATCAACCGAATCACTATTAAAATAAATGTTGGGGCTAGAATAAAGAAGCGAATTAAATTTAATAAGACTTTTCTGATTTCTAGATATAAAGTTCGTAGAACCGTCACAACAGACACTTTCCATCCGAGACTTGGAAGGCAAACTTAAGGCTATATTACAGAAAAGATGATCAGAAACATTAGCTATATTCTCTATTTTGAAGTCCGCAATAATTGGCAATGTATTAATCGAGGCCCAAACCAAGTCAATGACACTGCAACCCCTTTCTGAAATATAAGTATACTCGGCGGGAGTATCCCCATATGAACGACCACTACAAACAAACAAACCGAGAGGTTCCATTAGATCTACCAAGGATGTTCCTCTATCATTGATCACGGGGTCATTAGAAAGTCTCTCACCCGATAAAAGCGAATCTTCAAAAAGTCCTCTTCAAGGCCATTCAAAACTCCTATTCTCGTGTTGAAGTCACCCCCGACAAATATAAACGAATCTTCATAAGTGTTCACTATATCAGTTAGTTGGTAGCTAAAATTTTTAAAAGAAATTTCCTCACTGCTTTTTGGTTTAAAATAGACGACTCCAAGTATAATTTTATGCAATTCAATTTTACAAGAAAGGAGTAGCCACTCTTTGGACTGGCTAACAATAGAAACATTAGAAAATTTATTTTTCCTCCAAAATATCACCAGACCGCCACTTGGTCTACCCCTTCCACATTTTTTCACAGCAGGTGAAGATAAACACTCAAAGTCATGCAAAAAATCGGGTACGGCAATGTCATCACACACGAGCCAAGTTTCACTCAAACAAATACAGTCCTTTTGAGAAAGAGAATTTCGTTCCGAGGTTGACAAATTAAAAATGTTTCTATAGCCATTAACATTCCAGAATCCAATATTTACTTCTTGGTTGATTGAATTTTCTCGTTTTTTGATGACGATGCCAGAGACTCTGGTCCAAAATACGAATCAATCAGAGTATTTCCCTTATCATTAGCTTTAAGCCCCTTATCATTACGTCTACGCTTTTTATTATTTTTAATTGTTAAATCTGAGCTCTTCACGGACGCATCTGAATCCTCTTCCGATTCCAGTCCTGATTGAACGCCTGCAATGGTTCGATTGACCCTTGTAAAAATTTCATAATCCGACTCCCTTGTTATAACGTAAGGCTTCGAATTTTCATCCTTCTTCGCAAACAATTTGCCGTTTCTATACCAGATGTATTTTAAAAGACCCAATGCGCGTAACTCTTTACCCTTCTTAAATAAATCATAAGTAAATCTTCCCATATCCTCGCTAATAAAAATTTGACCATCTGTTTTAAAGGCGGTTTTTAGAATATTATTTTTTGCCTTAGATAGTTTTAAAAATTCAGATTTATCATATGTACTAAGAAAATCAATGATAAGAGAGGAATGTGAATTCCTGGCAGCATTTTTCAGCCAATAACAAATATCAATTCTATTTAAGTCTGCTTCAAACCCAATACAATTAGCAATTTTAACAAAAGTGTCTCTGGGATTCTCGTTATCACGACGAGGAATATTTGCTACTCTTACTTTAGTGTATTTAATATTCTGACGAAGCTCAGATATAAGATAATCCCTCTGCCGCAATTCCTCTTTTAAAATTTCGTTTTCTTTTTTCAATTGGGTAAAAATAGCTGAAACATTGTTATTCAATGACTCT
The DNA here is from genome assembly GCA_023213315.1 of Euborellia annulipes. Taxonomy (NCBI): domain Eukaryota; kingdom Metazoa; phylum Arthropoda; class Insecta; order Dermaptera; family Anisolabididae; genus Euborellia; species Euborellia annulipes. The sequence goes on from JAKCPI010001229.1 coordinate 3,512, forward strand.
ATGGATTGCTTAATACATTCTCTATCGGACTTGATCAATTTGACGTCGGCGAAAAGACCCTCAAGACGTTCCATAAAGGACATGGGCAGGTGAATCCCTTCTTGTCCCCTATTTTCGTTTTCACCCATGATGAAAATGCTCAGTTCTATCAATCTAAAGAGAGGAAAGGTAAGGGAAGGGGTAGATAGACTTCACACTACAGCGGGCCGGCTGAGTGACTAACTGGAGGGGGAGCCCCTGGAAAGACTATACTAGATCCCCCCTCTCACCTTAAATTAATTAATTAAAATTAAAACTGATTTAAAATTATAAAAACATATATAAAGATATATTTTATAGTAATTAATTCCAAGAAAAGATTAGAGCTTTTTTTTTTTTTTTTTTTTTTAATAAAAGTGAATAGAAAATAAAAAGCAAATTTTTTTCAAATAAAATGTTCAAAATCTCACACAACAAGGGCGAAAGGAGTCAGCCGTCACGCAGATTGGACAGATTATCTTCTTCTTTACACGGGGATGCAAAAAAAATTCTCTGATATCCAAAAAAATACCACTCAAAATCACAAAAAACACAGAGCCTTAAATTACACGTCCGCACTCAATAAAAAGAGAACTCAAACTCCCCAAAATGAAAATAAGACAATCTAAATAAAATATTTATGAGGGGGTAGAAACGACCGTCTCAACGTGCCATAAAATTAAAAAAACTAGACTATATGGACCCTGTTATGCAATGGTGTGTCAAAGACCAAACATCGAGATTTGAGAAAATTAGCATTAAAGTTTTTTGTTTTCATTTAATTATATATCATTTTTTTGTCAATTGTGCAAGTAACATTAAATATAAATTTTTTTTAGGACATATTTCATAAAAAATACTATTAATTATAGCACTTGAAACAATATTCCGTGCTTAACTAAATTTTTACTTTCTCTTACCTATGTATATATGTAATATATATATAGAGAGAAAGTATTGGATTCATGTCAAAAATTCGATGTCGAGATTTTGATGGATCTTCACGTTTTGAGGTCCCCTGAATCCAAAAAAGTGGTTTTCGCGACATGGTCTGTCTGTCTGTCGTGTGTGTGTGTGTGTGTCTGGGTGTGTGTGTGTGTGTCTGTGAACAAAATATCTCAAGAACGAAAAGAGCTAGGAAGTTGAAATTTTATATTTAAGTTAGGCACCCCCATGGGACGTGACACGAAGCTTTTGAACCAAATCGACCAAAAAGTACTAGTAGTACTTTACTGATGCACTTTTTCAGTTTTTTTCGATTTTCTCAAAATTTGCTCCAACGATTTTTTTTAAAATTCAAAAATCAATTATTTTTTAGATTCTCTATAAAATGTATATTCTCATTTTGTGATTGAAATCTTCTGAAGACCCCTTTACTCTTGTACTCCATAGAAAAGATAGGAGAAATGGTTGCCATGGTAACAAAATATAAATATTTTCCCATACTTATAAATTTTACATCTTGAATTCAATTGTACCCTACTGTCGGAAACTAAATACATGTCGACACAAAAAATCTGGTGTGACAAGCACAGTACACAACTTTCGATTACCGAAGGTAAGAGAAAGTTGTGTGCTGTGCGCCAGTCACACCAGATTTTTAATTTTTTTTTTGGCGCTTGACACACCATTGCATAACAGGGTCCATATAAGGAATTTTTTAATGCAGTTTTTTTTTATGAATTAAATTCATAAGCGATTATTGGAAATGAAAGTTATAATTTTTTTAATGCATTATTAAAAAATTATGAAATTATTTTCTTGTTGCCGGCCCCGAATAAGGATACATCTAAGATCTATACTATTGATACTAGATAAGCAGACAGGACGAGAAATAAAAAGCAATTTTATTTCACTGTACCCATCGACGTTTGGGGTGCTAATCGCCTTCTTCCTCAGGATTGAGCTGGTGTCATAACAATGAAACCTACTTGTTATAGTTGGCACCTGCTTGATGAAGAGGGCAATTAGCACCCGAAACGTCGACGAGCACACTGAAATAAAATTGCGTTTTATTTCTCGTCCTGACTGCTTACTTATAGGCAAAGAAAATATATATATTATCTTCAATAAAACGAAGATTTTTTTTCCATCGTTGTACAGTGAGTGCCACAATTAAGTCCCCATTTTCATCTAGAGCTTAAGTTTATGGTATATAGTGAAATAATTTTAAATTTGAAAAGTTGAAATAAAATCATCTGTACTAGATTTTATTTTAGCTTTTCGGTCATTAAAATTATTTGACTATATACCATATACTTAAGACTGTAGATACCAGGTGAGGACTTAATTGTGATGCTCACTGTACTAGCCTTAGAATCAAGATAATTCAGTTCATCGGGAATGTTTAAAAATTTACTTTTAATTTCGAAGTAAGATGTCAGTAAGAGTCGCAATTTAAAATTCAAAGAGTATAATAAAGAGAGAGTAAATTATATTCTTATAAATTAAAAATTTTAAATAAATCGCCGCGCCTTTTCCAATTTCTATTCCTATTAGATGTGTAGTAGAATGTATTCAAATGAATGGGCTTCTAGCGTGCTCTAGCAGAGCACTTTAAGAGTCAAACGTCACGGAATCGGAAAGGGTAAAAGATGTATTCCTCTGGGGGTAAGTAAGTGATAAGCAAGGCAGGCGTAGGCGTCCCTTAGGCATTTAGTCACATCATAATTTGTCATGTAATGATGCTGAATTACGAAAAGAAATTACCTCCTTCGGTGGCGTTTATAGCCAGCCAGCCCCTCTGGGGGTGGTGTGTGATTTAAATCTAAATGTTTATCACCATCGCCAGGTTGAGGGTTGTGTAATCTTTTTTCTAAGATCTCTCTATATTTTCGTTAATTTATTAGTATTTATTTTTAACAACCTCCTGCGGTAAAATAATAATTCTAAGACTTAATATTTTTATGTGTATATGAATTTTGACGTAAAACATACGTCACATACATGGAGTGTAAGGTTATGTCCCATTTGAGTTGTTATAACTCGTAAACGAAAAATAATTAAAGTTATTTTTTTTAAGAGCTGGTTGTATCACTTCTAATTAACTAGCTCTCCCCGGATGAGCTAGTTAACTATGATTTTCACAAGCTAATCATCTGATTAAATAAGAGACCAGATCGTAGTTAACTAGCTAACATTGTAAAATCCAAATATCGGTATAAGGTGAAATTAGCAACACAAGCCTTGATTTTAATTTTTAATAATTTTTAAATAAATAATGCTTTAATTAAGTTGCTAACTTCACAAAACTCTCCTTATACCTCAGATAACTAATTATATGTGAAAAACATTTTTTTAATTCGAAGGTGCGCGTGTTCTTGGTTACTATAGACCAGTGGTTTCCAAACTTTATGTTACCACGCCTCCCTTAAAAATAATTAATCTTATGGCGCCTCCCCCCCCCACACCCTTTTTATATAATAATACAAAATTTTTAATGCTAAAAAATCATTATCATAGTCTTATTTATATTAAAACTAGCATTCATTTGGGAAATTGGTACTGGGGGCCAATATTCGCGCCCTCCCTTAGACTAGTCCGCGCCTCCCCAGGGAGGCGAGCCTCAGTTTGAAAAACGCTGGTATAAGGGCATTTCATGGCTGGTGGAATTTGTATCAGGGATGAAAGTTAGAAGATGCGGTAACTCACCCCAGTGAAATTCTAAGTGGACTAATCATATCTTACTTTTCTACCTAATGAAAAAATCCCTACAAAATTCTGCAAGGGATTCGATGGGTTCCTAAGTTACCCAGTGTTATTATTATCTGTTTAGGGGAGTTTCGAAATCTTCAAAAATTAATTCCGCCCCAGTAATAAAAAATTTTAGAAAAACATTAAAATGTTTCTATTCCACTATGCTATTTGCTAAATATTTAATATAAATTTTAACTCAAACGGAATGCACTTATTTTTTAGTAAAACTATTTAGTATATAGTAATTAACAAACATTAATATCTTTGTGCATTATAGGGGATGGGACATCAACCCCCTGGTTACCTGGTAAATGCCTTCATACCTCCCCCCCCTCTTAAGGAAATGCGAGCCGTCCCGTGGAAATTACTCTCAAAATTATTTGAATACATTTATAAATAATTATTTTAATCTTTACAATTAAATATTATATCCAAAAAAATAAGGGTGTGCCGCCGAACCACACAATTTTTATTTTATTTTGAAATTATTTTATTTTAATTTTCAACCCTTAATCCACCCCTGTGTAAAAGTATATTAAGGAAATTTGATTAACAAAAATATAAGCCATATAGAAAGAATATAATGGTAAATAATAGTGACTTAAGAAAAGATTTTAAAAAATGTCCTCAGGCTTGGTGTAGTTGGTACCGAACGTGGCGGGTTCTAACCCCTGGCAGTCCGAAATGGATACCAAATGGCTTAAATTGAAATGCCTGGACCCCCAATATGCATCTATATCATTAATTAATAAAGTCTTATATGGCCTGAGTTGGCAAAAAGACTGTGAATGTGTGTGTGAGTGTTGAGTGTGGAGTGTGAATGAGAAAAAAGTGTGAGTTTAAAAAAGACAAAAAATAAAAAACTAATTTTTTTTCAATGACACCTACACTCCCCCTTACCCTTTCAACAGCTTATATTCTCCCTCTACCCTTAGTGAAATACAAACTATTTAATTTCATATTCAAAAGAATCGTTTTTCGCAGTCAAATTATTTGTTCCTATCATTTTTTTTTTCAACGATAAAATGCATAATAATTACCTTTAATAAGACACTCAAGAGGGTGTGCTGGTTGACAGTGAGGTCAGGGTGGGTTACACTATATTAATTATTCACTTTGATTCACTTTAAACACAACTTAAAAACGCCTGTCGCCCGGCAACGCGCGCGACTCGACTGAACGAGAAATTCGTCTCTCTGTTTGTATAGGAATAAAATGATGAAAATAACAATTCCCTTTTTATTAAAAGTAAAAAAATACCTTTTACTCTAATCTAACTATATTTAGAGATGGAAAAGAATGTCAACAAGTGATTTGGAATATTCCAAGGCCTTTCTTAAATAATCAACCCTTCATCTAATCCCTAATCAACCCTTAATATTATAAAATAATAATCAACGCTATTTTTTGAATGTTTTCTATTTATTTGCCTTCGATTTAGTTAAAATAAATTTAAAAAACATTTTTTTCAACCCTTTATCCAATCCTAATAAATAAAATAATTAACAATGCTATCGCTTTCGGCGAGCTTCGCGTCTAGTCAGAAAAAAATTAAAACCCTGAAAAACTTCCCTGGATCAGCCTTTGGGTTTTATACATAGTATAATTTTCTACAATGAGTCTTACTTTAGGCCAGTGGTTTCCAAACTTTATGATACAACGCCTCCCTTAAAAATATTTAATCGTATGACGCCCTCCCCCCCCCACCCATTTAATAAAATAATACAAAAACAAAAAAAAAAAATTTTAGTACTAAAAAATATAAATTTATATAAAAATATTTTTTTAATTAATATATTAAGGAAAACCTCCGTCCCAAAATTTTATTATTTTATTTATAAAACTAGCACTCATTTGGAAAATTGATTTTGGTGGCCAATACTCGCGCCTCCCCCTAGACTAGTTCGCGCCTCCCTAGGGAGGCGCGCCTCACAGTTTGGAAAACGCTGCTATAGACTATAAATGATTTGCTATCTCCCGGATAAGTTTGTTAATTGACTAGAAGTTAAGCAACAGGCCCAAAATTAATTGCCCTATTAGAGCGTAGATTTTAAAGGGTGAAAAAATTATGAAATGTTCAAAAAAAATAAATAAATAAATGTGCCAGTCCATTGCGGAAATTACTGCATTAGTATAAAAAGAAAATCGTCCTTGACTTTCTTTTTTTTTTTTTTTTTTTTTTTTTTTTTTTTTTTTCAAATCAAAACTTTATTTAATCATATCCTTTAAATGTCAATGATTATAATCTGCTACTAATATTATATACAATGACAAGTTATTCCTCAATGTTTTCGAATTTTAATTAGCAGGCGGGTCTGGCATAAGAGAAGAAGAACAGCCATTAAGATGTTTGTTTACAAACAGAGATCAATTCATGGAATGGTGGCCTAGAGGAAAAAGGCTGTTGAACGCCCACCGCAGGGTCGTGCAACGAGGAGCCAGCAAGTGACTACTCTCTCAACAAACAGTTGAGTCTTCGCCAACTAACTACGATTGCAAGTCTCATGTAATCATATGAAATGACTCTAAAGTCATGGTAAAGTAGATTATCCGAGGTATAGCTAGTTAACTATATCTGAAGAAACCGACCCCTAACCAGATAGTAATAAATGAGGGGTTCAGAGCAAAAGTGAACCAAGTCCACTTTTTACTCTTTTGAGTAAGTAAAATCTTCTATTTAATTCTTCTTTATTTATTTTACATATCAGCAAACATTAAGAACTTCAATTACGTATACTTTATCTAAGTACACATTTAAATTTTATATTCAGATTTCTGGATTTTTTTCAGATTTTTTTTTGCATTAAGGAACTGCTGCACTCTGGAGGATTAGTATTGAAATTCGGGCATGGTTCATTAATACACCAAATAACTACCATAATTTACTATCCAAAAGGAGAAAAATAAGAAAATTGTTTACTTTTGGAGTTGGTCCACTTTTGAACCACTCAAATAATTATCTCGGAAATATTGAAACCGAACATAAATTCAAGGGGCCAAAGAATACTGTAAAATAAGAGAGTTGTACTCTCATTCAATTCGCTGAAGAGTCAAGACCAAATCGAAATCGACTTCATTAAAATAAAATACAAAAAAAAAAGAGAAGAGAAGAGAAATCTCTCTAGAGGAACATCAGCCAGCCTCTGGACCCAATTTCACCTGCATCACTTTGAAGGTCGTCTAAATACAAATAAAGAGAGTGAGTGAGACAAACATCTATTTCTCTCTTGAAATTGAACAAATGGATGCGTTTCTTTTCTCAAATAGCATAGTCAATTATGAACGATAGAAAATCATCGATATAGTAAACAAGAGCACGCTTAACCTTAGAGTTAAAAAAAAATTAGTTTATTCACATATAAATAGCTGAGGTATAAGGAAAGTTTTGTGAAGTTAGCGACTTAATAAAGACACCATTTATAAAAAATTATTTTTTTTTAAGGTCTTTTTCGGCATATAAGGCTATTTAGATCCCATCCCTATTTATTTCAAATGATTTGTAGTCAATTCAAATGAAATAAATTTTTCTCGCTTGTGACGGGAAGCGGACCCGGGACCCTTGGTCCGTGAGGCTAATTAATGTCTTCTCTCTGAGCCAGGGATCACGGGCAATAAAAATTATTAAAAATCAAAATAATTAATAAAGCTAATTAATTTTTTAATTGCCCGTGACCCGTGGCTCAGAGAGAAGACATTAGCTTTTCATTGTGGGGTCCCGGGTTCGCTTCCCGTCCCAAGCGAGAAAAATTTATTTCATTTCATTAGACTAAAAATTATTTGAAAAAATAGGGGTGAGGTCTAAATGGCCTTATATGCAGAAAAAGACTTTAAAAAAAATTTAACAAAAATTCAAAAATTTTCAAAAAAAATAAATAAACAAGGCTTGTGTTCCTAATTTCACCCCTAAGTTAAGCCATATACCGGGAATTGGGTCTTAGCTAGTTAACAACGATTTGTGCTCTTATTTAATCATATGATTAGCTTAACTAGAACTGAAAAGTCAAGTCAACTAGCTTGTCCGAAGGATAGACTAGTTAATTAGATGTGAAGCAATCAGCCCTTAATGAAACATTTACAAAAATCAATAGCTAGATGTAAAATTTTTTACTACAAAAACGACATGATTTTAGAATGGCAAAAAAAGGGTGTAAAAAAAATAGAGATATTGATCAATTAATAAATGAAATAGCTCTAAAAAACAATCCATTATATTTGTGACATTTGCATGAAAAGAGACAGCCGGAGGAAGTTTTTTTTTTTTTTGCATCTAAATACGCCCAACTCATTACGTTTACATTCATTATGAATGACAATCTAATGAATGTTGGCTAATTTGTGCTAAAATAAAGTAGCCTATAACTTATTTGTAATGAGAGAGAGAGAGAGAGTAGAGAAAAAAAAGATCAATATTAACCCCCCTCCTCTTATATAGAGGTAGACTAAAACAAACGAACCCTACAACAAAAATGGGTCTGGATCTCTTCGTTAATAATATAATTACGCTTTTGTTTAAATTCTTAAATGGCCTCAGATGCCGAAAAGTCATGAAATAATACAATTTGTACTATAATGTGAAGTGAAAAATTCAAAAAAAAATTTTTTTTTTAATTTTAATATTTCCTGACTCAACAAATGGTGCGGTTCACTGTAAAAAAAAAAAATCCCAGGGCAATCACTCATCTCCAGACTCCACACAGGAGGTCAAAGAAAGGAAAATAAAATCAAAAAATCTGGTGTGACTGGCGCACAGCGCACAACTTTCTCTTACCTTCGGTAATCGAAAGTTGTGTACTAGTGTCACGTCCCAGGGGGTGCCTAACTTAAATATAAAATTTCAACCTCCTAGCTCTTTTCGTTCTTGAGATATTTTGTTCACAGACAGACAGACCATGACGCGAAAACCACTCTTTTGGATTCAGGGGATCTCAAAACGTGTATGTCCATCCAAATCTCGACATCGAATTTTTGACATGAATCCAATACTTTTTATATATATATATATATACGTAAGAGAAGTAAAAGTAAAAAAAATTAATTAATTTAATTTAATTTTTGTTTTCCAAATACAAAACAGTTCTACCTGTTAATTATTAGAAATAAATAAAAAAATATTAATTTTTAGAAAATACAGAGATACAGAATTGGAAAAGAAAAATATTTTTGTTTATTTTGTACTAGGCCTAAATGCCATGTTTTTGCGCTGACATCCAACAATAACGTTTTAAGACAGCAATTCAATAATGAAAACAATTAATATTTATTTAAATCATTTGGATACCAAATAGTATAAATAAATATGCCTGGACTCCACTCTACATATATCGAAATATTCACTTGAGGTGTGCAAGCTCAAAATGGCAAATTTTGGCATGAAATTTGACGCCAATTAGTTTTAGTCGATTTGACACCATATAATGAATGACTGAGGCAATGTGAATTTCGAGAAAAAGTTTTTTCTCTCCACCCTAGTGTACAATACAAATAAATTTTGAAATATGTATGTGATGATATTATAGTTTTTATTATTTAATCAATTTCAAATATTTAGAGATTTTTCTAACCATAGTATTTCGACCTTGTTATTTTGCAATAACAATCCAATATAGGCAGTTATAATAGGTAAGTGACATAAATAATATAAATAAAATTTAATTTATGACGATTTGTAAAAGAATGACATCCTGAGAGTGACGTCATTACACTTAGGTCCAGATATTTACAAAAATAAGAAGTTTATACAGGTTTTGGGCAGCCCTCCTCTAAAAATCATCTCTTAAAACAATTCTAAATTCAACCCTTTGACATTTTAGACTTTTTTTTTATTTAGCCGTAGCTGAAATCAAAAAAGATTTTTGTTTTTAGGAGAGAGAGAGAGAGAGAGAGAGATAAAACTAATAAAATGTTAAATCTGACAACTTGAACAACGGACCAATGGGCACACTATTGAATAAAGAACAAACAAAAATAACATCCTATCTACATTCATTGAAGAAAAAAAAATGTTTAATGCAATTTTTATTTATTTTGTGTCCTTTTTCCACATATATATTTATTTATTCACTATTGAATAGATGGAATAGACAAGTAAAAAAAAAAAGCAATCAAAGAGGGAATAAAATTTGACTTTTTTTAACATAATGATAAAAAATATAGGCTACTACTGGTATATTAACTCGGGCTTGGTGGAGTTGGTAGAGCGCCTGCGTTGTATACCAAGGGTCGAGGGTTCGGAGCACAGGCAGTCCGATGATTTTATTTAAGCCATTTGGATACCAAAGAATGCCTGGATGGATATATTTACAAATAACGAGTATAGTAAAAATTTGATCGATATTATCTTTATAAGTGAAAAAGATTGGACAACTTTTGACCAATTTTCAGCTCTTTTATGCTTAGGAATGACTGTATGAGACATCAAAAAAATATAAAAATACAATATTGGAATTTTGTTGGAATTTAATGTTAAAGGAAGTGAATTTTCTGCCATTAAAGGGATTTTTTTTTTTTGAAAAGAATGTATTGGAAGGTGGCGAGGGAGGGGGAAATCGATCTATTCCATCCCCTAAATGGAATCTTTTTCCTTTTTGTATGATGACCCTATAAAATTCTTAAGATATTTCTATAAGAATCAATTTTATAATAATCTTTCTTTGAAAATTCAAAATTTCATAAAAATTGTGAAAGCAAATTTAATAAATAAAATAGCTTCGCTGACTATCTAAGCAGGACATATTATAAGGACGTTGAATAAATTATATAATTACAAGGGTGGTCTGAAAATCCGACCTCAACATGAAACTCGTCAACATTAGCAAAATTTCCATTTCTTGAAAGGTACTCACTAATTTTAGACTAGCAGGCTTTTATTTTGTTCGACACTTGTTTAGATGAGTCGATGTGAGTTTTTTATGAACAAAAATATTTGTCTTTAAAAGGTAACACATCTACGCAAATCAAAGATGAGTTAGTCGCTATGTTTGGTGACTCTGCACCATCATTTATCACCCTGAAATTTTAGGCAGCTGGCCGTACCAGCTTGGGAGACGATGAACGTTTGGGAGGTTGAAAAACTGCAATCATTGACGAAAACATCGCTGAAATTCACCAAATGGTGCTAGACAACCGTCGATCAAAGTGCGAGAGATAGCAGAGGCTAGGAAAATGTAAGAACGCGTTTGTCACGCATTAAACCAAGATTTAGAGGGTGGGGTGCCGTGTTTACTCACGATAGACCATGGATTGGGGGAGGTTGCCATGGCGAAAATCCTAGAATTGCGGTCCACTCACCGGATTTAGCCCCAAGCGACTTTTTCTTATTCCCTAAGTTAAAATGTTGCACTTACAGGACAAGGATTTTCGTCAAACGAAGAGGTCATCACAATTATTTTGAAGAGAAAGACACCGAGTACTATTTGGGAGAAGTGTGTAGTCGTACAAAGAGACTATGAAGAAAAAATCTGGTGTGACTGGCGCACAGCACACAACTTTCTCTCACCCTTCGGCAAGAGAAAGTTGTGTTCTGTGCTTGTCACACCAGATTTTTCGTGTCGGCATATATTTACGAATAAATGTGGGATTGTACAATTTTTCATCTAAATTTCTCAAATATAAGAAGTTTTATGGCCAAGAAATTGCAGCTACAGTTGCAGCCAAAAATAAAATCTAAATAATATACCATATATTGTTTTAATCAGCCACCACTAACTTGGCCATAGACAAATAAAACTTCCTATATTTGAGAAATTAAGGCATATATTTAGTTTCCGACAGTACGGTACATTCGAATTTCAAGATGTAAAATTTATAGGTATTGGAGAATATTTATAATTTGTTACCATGGCAACCATTTCTCCTATCTTTTCTATGGAGTACAGAGTAAAGTGGTCTTATATTCTTATTAGAATGTGCGAGTTTTATGATAAAGAATACAATCAATTTGATCTTTTCTTTCGACCACCTAAAACTTTGAAGGATGTCATTTCTGTAATGAATTAAATTGAAAAATTTTATGTTCTATTTTTGTAACCTGCCATATATATAGGTAAGAGAAAGTAAAAAAAAGGACTTGTATCTTGGTTAGGTCGGAAACTTTTCAGGCCATCCGTAGTTATCTCTGCACAAGGGAATTGTCAATGATCCTTATTAATTGTCCATTCAAAACTTCGACACTCCTTCAATGACCACTCGAAGCCGCGACCTATTTACCAGACCCTAGAAATAATTTTCTTAAAAGATCCCTCCTATATAGGATATGCGAGCTTTATGATAAGGAATACAATCAATTTGATCTTTTCTTCCGACCACCTAAAACTTTGAAGGATTTCATTTTTAAATTGCAAAATTTTAATGTTCTATTTATGTAACCTGCCACTAAGTGGCGTTAAGCTGTTGAGCAGTGTAAATAAATAAGTCCTCAGCGATTCGGTCCCCAAAAGTTCAAAATACTAAAACAAAAATTTCTTTTTGACTTTAAAATCGAGAAAGTAACCAAAGTTCAAGAGAGAGAGAGAGAGAGAAGATAAAGGAATGATATAGGAAAAACAAGAAGGGTTTCTTGTTTTTTTTTTATTTTGACAGATTTATTTTTAACTCGCACCAACAAACTTGACATTTTAATCAAAAAAAAAAAAGAAGAGTTCTCTTTCCTTGAAAATAAAAAAAAGGGGTATACGGTTAACAACCCTAAGTATTCAAAGATTTAGTGGATGCTTTTATCGTTTTAAAGGACAAACCGGACGGACGGACGACCCTTTTGGGCTCTTAGAGAGAATAATTTAATGTTGGAATGAATTTTTTTTTTTTTATGCAGCATTTAAGTAGATGAGTCTGTCTGTCTGTTTCATTTCTAAATTGATTTTTATTCACAATTTAGAGTGGTAGGATATTTATTATTCATATTAAGGCGGCTAAACACGTGACTCCAAACTTGACAAGCATGCATGTGCAATCTTTTTGTACCAGCATGGACAAATTACCTTCGGCACAAGCAAGAAACAGCTTATGCCGAGAATTAACCTAAAAATGTCAATTTTTATTTTTTATATGTCACCTGTTTCCCGATAGGTCTCCGAAATATTCGGAAATATTGCCTTGTAAACTAATAAAAAATTGCTGAAAATTTAGAGTTTTTTTTTTTTTCTCAAATAAAACAACTTCAGCAACATCACTCAAGGAGAATAATAAATATTAATATTTAAATTGAAATTTTAAATGAATTAATGTATATAAAGATATATATCAAATGTCAAAATGTCTATAAAATGGCGGAGAGTTTTGCTTGTACAGTGAGCGCCACAATTAAGTCCCCACCTGATAGCTTTAGTCTTAAGTAAATGATATAGTATATGGTAAATGGTGAAATTTTCGGTGATTAAAATTATTTCACTATACACCATATATTATACCATATACTTAAGATTAAAGCTATCAGGTGGGGATTTAATTGTGACGCTAACTGTACATGATTCAAATTCAATCGACCATCAAGCGGCTTGTACAATTAAAATCCTTGCGAAAAATTTTCCTACAGACTCTACAGTTTGCTTGAAGTTGGTACAGTGAGGTACAATATTAAGTCCCATCCATGTGTTTTTTACTTTTGATTATTTGATTGTTTAAAAAAAAAAAATAGTATATATTTTTTAATGGAAACTTTCATTGTTCAAACCTAGAAAATTTCTAATAAAGATTTTCTTTTTCTTTTATAAAAACAAGGAAATAATCACAAGTAGAAAACACATGGGTGGGACTTAATATTGTCTCTCACTGTACCAAAATATTGCACGTACATGCTTGTCAAGTTTGCAGTGACAAGTGTAGCTGCATTTACAATAAGAGAAGAAAGTAGATAAGAACATGCATTATTAAAAAGCCACAAAATTAAGCATATATCAGGTGAGGAGATTGGTGACGTTATTTTTTTTTAATATTCTTTTGCTCAAGCTTACGTTTGAAATAAAATACAGATTTGCCGGGGGGCCTGGCAACGGAGTAGAGCAAGAGTCACCACAATCGTTGCTGTTAAGCAATGCCAAGCACGGCGAAATCTGGGATTGGTGGCCCCCAGAAATCAGCGTGTTGAACGTCCCCCGGTAGTCATCGGTATTATAAATGTAAAAATATATATTGATCTGATACAGACTTTTCCCTATTTAAAAATGATTTGAAGTTTATTTAAGAAAATTAATTTCAGAGAAAAGTTATTCAAAGATTTTATTCTCTGAATAGGATTAGGATAATATATTATGGCCTTCAGATCGTCCTAATCCCTGTTGCCTGTGTAATGGTATTAATTATTGATTATTATCTGAAATATAATGTTGTTGCACTCTGGGTTTTGATTACGTCAATAAAAGTATAAATTTTAATAATAATGATCAATTTATTTATGAAAAAAAAAAATAACGAATCGAGATTAACTTTCAAATTGGTTTATAAAAATAATTAGTGTGTCTTTTATTATTAATCTTATTTATTTAAAGTTCATTAATATTAATATAATTGTTTCTCTTGTTTAGATAAAATAATCTCATTGACCTCGGTTTAAATTTTGAATATTTAAAAAATAAAAAAATGAAGTTAATCGAATTTATGGAATTCCTCAAACCGTGTATTATAATTTATTTTTATTGAACACTTGGCCTGAAGAATTCCCTTTTTCTGACCGAAATGTCTTTGAAATTATTTTATATAAATTATTTAAATTATTATTTCTAGGTCCTTTTTAAATTATTATTATTATTATTTATAAGTTAAGTTTAATTATTATTTCTTTAAAAGTTTTTAGTTCATTTAAATTCTTTTTAATGATATTATTTGGCAAGAAAATCGAGTGAGTGCTTATCTGTATAGAGATGTTTGATGATTTGTTGAGTTCGGGATCGATGTCTTCGGCGGCTATGTGGTTGTTCGGCTCGACGAAGGCAGCTTCTTGTTGACCGAAATGTCGATCATCAGGATGTCAGACTCGGTGTAGGACGTCAACTCGCAGATTCTTTGATTGTTGTTTTTTTGATGTGTTTTTTTTATTGTTTGATTTTTTATAATTGTTGTATTTTTCTTCTTTCTTCCTTTTCCTTCGTTTCTTTTAAATATTATTTGTTTTATTTTGTTTTTATATGAATTTAATTGTCTGTTTTAATTTTTATATTTGTTTTAATTATTATTATTTAATAGGGTTAAAATTGTGAGCTCTTGATTGGTTTATTTTTTTGAGCTGTGTTAAAGGCGCTTTGTAAAAATGGAGCTCTCGGTATAAATGGGGCTTTTGTATGATTGGAGCTCTCGGTATGAATGGGGCTTTTGTATGATTGGGGCTTTGTAAAATTTGAGCTCTCGAGTCTTCCGTCCCTTGCATTTTATAGTAAATTTTCACACCGCCTGACGTCAGCCTCGTCATTTGTCCTTCTGCCCTGACTTCTAGTAGCAACCAATTTTTTAACATCTCTGCACTTTGACTTGTTAATTATTAACTTGCTCATATCACCCGAAAATTCATGCCAAATAACAAATTTTGAATTACTTAAATACTAACTCACTCTCACTTTTTTAGGAAATAAATTTAGACTTTGATTTTCTTGCCAATTTGATTAAAAAATATCATTTTCTGATAATTAGTATATTCTTATCATTTTCTTTTTTTAAATAATTTTATTTTAAATATTTCTTAGAATTTTTGTTTAAGTGACCTTTTCTATGGACCATTTCTCTGTGTTGGTACAATATGTAAAATTAAAAACCCTAATGGCCTCTGCAGCCGAAAAAGGGAAATTAAAAAAAAAAAAAAATACAGATTTGCATTTTTTTAAATAAAATAATAAAGAAAAGGTTGTTTTTGTTTGGGAATGTACCTGGTATAAAAGTAAGTGGCTTATTATCACGAAGAGAGGGATTCATTACGTTGAGCCTGAAGGGACTCGCTCATTAAGGGCAGAGAGAGATTCCTTCATTAATATTTAAATAACCAAGTGCATGACCTTGACTCGAACTCAAACCCTCCCCCCTCTTTTAAATTAACCACAAGAGCCAACAATCAAAATTCAGTTTTCAATTTGCAATTCTGAATAGTCCAAATGGGGTGGGTATATTTACATTTTAAAAAGAGTTTTTCAAAAGGATTAAATTCAATTGTTTAAATTTATTCTAGTTTTTTTTTTTATGTTGGTAATATTGAAATAATTAATATTTTTTTTTTTAATTGAAAAATATTGTAATTAAAAGAGAAAAAGAAATTATCATTATTTTATCAATCCTTTTATGTAAATACTCGACAAATTTTATTTAAAAAAACAAAAGTAAACGTTTTATTTTTTATTTGGACAATTCGTGAACCATAACTTAACTTCTCAAACAAACATAACTCCTCTCTTGGATTTCCTTTACATAATGGCTCTATCTCGGTAAAAAAAACTCATATTTATAAAAACTCGCATATTTTTATTTATTATAGAAGTTGAATTTTTTTCCGATCTACTCTGAAGTTGGGTTACCAAACTTTTTTTTTTTTTGTAAAATACTAGAATGATAGCCCGCCGAAGATCCGCCCCTAACGTTTCTGGGGGTTTTAATTAGACAGGAAGAATGAAATTTATAGCTATCCTAGAAGTTTTTAAAATTTGGAGTGAATCTGTTCGCACAGAAAAGGACAAATTATTTAAATTGATTAGTGCCCGAAATAATTTAAATAAATATAGCGGCTGATTCAACAACGGAAGATGAAAAATAAAAGAATATATTTTGTTCTGATGATGAGCGTGAGGGACGCTCGAAACGTCGACATTTATTATTCACCACTGAATGCAGATTCATCCTCACTTCTCTATATTTTTAGTCATCAATAACCAAGCATTTAATTTAAATAATTGGGTACAGGCATGGGCGTAACTAGGGGGTGTCGGGGAGGGAGGGAGGGCGCCCCAGAAGACTCGTGCCCCCTCCCCCAGAGAGCTCCCTGCCCCAAGAAAAATTGAGAAAATATGGGGCTTTCCAGGCCTCCCAGAGATCTGGTCCCATGCCCCCCCCCCAGCGAAGATGGCTGGTCCCATGGCCCCCCAGCCGAATTCTCTAGTTACGCCCAGCGAACCAATGATAGTGAGCATGAAGCGAGATTTCTAAATCTTGATATGGTGTTAGTTCAGGGACATATTAATACAATTTTGTTATGGGGGGGGGGGGGGGGCGGTTGGTTTGAAGATTCAATTTACAGAATGGGGATGAAAATTTTTTAAATAGTAGGCCTACCTTCAAATACTAGCACCGTTAGGCCGGATCCAAACGGGCGTAACGAGTAATGTATTGTAATGTGAAATGTAACCATGGGCGTAACTAGGGGGTTCCCTGCCCCAAGAAAATTGAGGAAATATGGAGCTTTCCAGGCCCCCCCGGAGGATAGCTGGTTCCTTGGTCCCCCCCCTCCCCAGCCAAGTTCTCTAGTTACGCCCATGAATGTAACGCGAATTCTGCGTGTGAACGACACTACGAGGATTACATGTAACGTTCGAGCTGGCGTTTGTACTGATCTGTTTTGAGCGCAAATCGCAGTGCTTGTTTGGACGGCGTTCGTGAAGGTTGTGTCGTGTGGACGCTTATGAACAATCGCTTGAGCTTATCAAGAAAAACCTGTTATTTGTAATCCAAAAGCCCAGGGGTACTTAAAAAAAAAAATTTGAAAAAGATGCTGGGAGTGATATTGCCCATCCGTTAGGGGGAGGAGGAAGAAATAAAAAAATAAATAAAATAAAAGCAATATCAACTATCACGACCTTCTTATTCGGCATGTTCATAGAAACTAAGTGGAAACAGTTTTGAACAAGGTTCGCGTTATATGATTCATTCGCCGTCCAAACTATTCGCGTTACATTTCAATACACGTTACGCCTGTCTGGATCCGGCCTTAAGGTGATTTGAGACTTGAAAATAATAGTACAGTGAGGGATAATATAGAGTCCCCCATGCGTTTTCTACTTGTGATTATTTCATTGTTTTTATAAAAGAAAAAGAAAATCTTTATTGGAAATTTTCTAAGTTAGAACCATTAAAGTTTCAAATAAAAAATATATAATATTTTTTTAAAAACAATGAATTAATCACATGGGTGGATCTTAATATTGTCCCTCACTATACACAAGATACTTTATTTTAACGTGGGCAAATGAAAATTAAATAAAAGATTTTTTATTTAATCTCTTGGCTGCTAAGTCACTGCGAATACTGAGTAGTGGTTCTAGTTATACAATGTACAGTGAGGGATAATATTAAGTCCCACCCATGCGTTTTCTACTTGTGATTATTCCATTGTTTTTATAAAAGAAAATGAAAATCTTTATTGCAAATTTTCTAAGTTTGAACCATGAAAGTTTCCATTAAAAAAATATTTTTTTTTAAAACAATGAAATAATCACATGGGTGGGACTTAATATTGTCCTTCACTGTACGTTATACAATATATTTTTAAAGTTTTTTTTTTTTATTATTATTTTCTGATATCCTTTTTTTTAGTAATAATAATTTTCCCCTTTTAAAATATCTGTAATACTTTATGAATAAAATAAGGGATGCAGACACTAAGATTGTTTTTAAGGGAGGCGTAGTAACCTGTACTTTGGAAATCATATGAAAATGAATAAGTTGGTAGCTTTCCTAACGAATGATTCATTCAATATTTTAATAACGTTTTAGCCTTTAAATTTGTAAAATTGCATTCTTCTTTGATGAATAGTTCAAGAGATAAACAAATAAAAAATTTCACAGATTGCATTTTTGACTCCCTATTGATTGGAAAAGGAGACACTTGTTTTATTTTTTCACGTAACTACACTATTAGATAAAATATTGTTAGTAAGGGAAAGTAAAATAATAATCATAAGATATTTCACACTCCAAATCTATACCTGTTAATTATAAATCAAAATGGAATTAAGAACAACAGGAAGAAAAAGGAGTGAGCAGTGCAATGCATCCTTGGAGGTCACACATCTCGAACGCCCTACCTACTTTGCCTATCTATATATACAACTATATATAAATGTCCGACTTCTTGATAGAAATCCTTTCACTTTGCTTCAACATTAAAAAAAAATCAGATTCGCCATATGGAAAAGATTTCTACATCAAATTAACAAATTTTAGAATTGGATTCGATCAAGGGAGTGGAATTTTTGGTAAGCATACCAAAAAATTTGGAGATATGTGTGATTGATGAGAATGAAACTAATTAATTTTTAATTAAATCAACTTTTGGTGAATATCACCAAAATATTGTATATCAATATATAGAAATAAAGGAAATGTTAGGAATCATCTAAAAATTACTAACAAAAGATAGCAAATAAAATTAAAATAAATGTGAATGAAGATTTTTATTTATTATTTGTTGTTGTTGTGAGGTATGTCATTGTAGCTGGAAGTATGAATAAGCCGGAGTCAAAAAATAATTTCAAGAGGTATGCAGCCAAATAGAATTTCATTTATTCTTGCGAGGACAAATGAAAAATAGAATTTCATTTATTGTCGCCTTCCGCCTTCCTTTAAATATGAATATTTGTCTATATTCTGCTCACATTCAAAAGCAACTCAATCGATCTAAAAAAAATAATAATTATAGGCCTTTAAATGTTATTAAAAGAAAGAGAAAATATAACATATTATATATAAAACCATGGGCGTACCCAGCGAGGGGCAGGGGGGGCAACTGCTGCCCCCCCTAGAAGCAAAAAAAATGTTTATAAAGTGATGAAACGAAACAAAATTGGTGGATGGCGACGGGGAAGGATTTTTTTGTTAGAATTTGAGGGATTTAGGCCTTTAATTCGAAGGCTTTTTCCCTCTATATAAAAAATTGCTATGTCCCAATCTGGACGACCATGATCTGCCCCCCTGGACGACCATGTTCTGACCATGCCCCCCCTAGATTTGATCCTGGGTACGCCCATGTATAAAACCACGAAAAAAAGAATTTTCGGGAATAACTTCCTATATATATATATATATATAGGCAGGACCGGATTTAAGAGAATGCCGCCCCTTCTATAGTTCATATTTGCTTAATAGATTTCACTTCATTTCTTTATTTTCCATAAGTTTCCGAAGAATATATGTTTTATACCAATATACCCAGTATGTATTCTTAAATTCGCAAGGAAAATATGATTAACGTCAGAAATATTTCATTTAAACCCTGAAAATTTAGCGCTCTAGGCTAAAGCCTTCTTAGCAGGTTTAGAAATACGCCCCTGTATATATATATATTGAAGACTCCATCAAACACAAACACAATTATACACAACAAACCTCCTAGATCTCAGAGTCAAAACAAAATCACTTAGACATCCACTAAACAGACCTGGGAACCAGAAATACTGGGATCCCGTGAACAACCCTTCTCTTCCTTGACTCTTGAAAATGGCTTCAAAAGGGAGCCGAAATGTCGAGTAAATCTCAACGCTACTTAACCCGAGAAAACTTGACTTGGTGTATATATATATAAATATATATATATAGCCTATTGCATAGATATATGTTAATAATCCGTGCTTGATATAAATTTTTATCATTGATTTAAACATTATAAACAAATAAGAGAAGATAATTTCCTTATCACGGTGTTCTTTCTATTTGAATAATAAAAAAAAAAGTTTTGGGTATTCCAAGAGAGACCCTTCAAATAAAATTTAGATAGAAATGTGATGTGAGTTTAAAAGGTATCTGCTCAAACCCGTGGAATAAATGGCATTGGTATTTTACTGATGAAACCAAAATAATATTGAACATGATTGTGAGTATGAATGTGTGAGTATAATGAATTCTAATATCTTATAGATATCGAAAAATATTTTAAAATAATATAAAATATATATATATATATTTATTAATGACAACTCACTCTATAAAATTAAAACTCTTATTTCATGTAATCATTGATTTTTATCAAATTATAGTTTATTTTAATTAAAAAAAAGTCTTAAAAATAAAAGCCATAATGAATCAAAAAATTATAGAAATAAATTTGGTCGTTTGGTTATTAAAATTCGGAAATAACACAAATAATAGTTAACGCATGAATATTATATTTATTAAATGATAAATAGATTTAATTCAAAGGCATTATTCGTTGAGAAAGCATACCTTTTTTGTGACAAGAGCAGGTTGCAGGTTAGATGACATCCTCTCCAACTGGATTCTCATCCGATTTTGACACTCACATATTTATATCACAAATACTTCACTAAACACTAATAAATAATTTCACTAATAAAGAAAATTAACTTTAGAATATTTAATAATCGATTAGGCGGGCAGAGGGAATAAATGCGCGGCATAAAATCGCGGGATGACATTTCGAGTAGCGCCCGCCGCCCGAATCACAGAGGCAGGACTCGCTGAGTCAATTGACTTTCCCTTATTTGAAATATTTTATTTATTTATTTTTTTAAATTACTCAAATATTAATTTGTTTAATATTTAAAATTAAAAAATAATTTATAAATAAGGAGTAATATATTTTTTTTTATTTTTAAATATTATTGAAATTGAGAGGGAAACTTAAATGTTTTTTTCAAAAAATCCTGAATGACTTTTTTTTTTTTTTTTTTTTTTTTTTTTTTTAAACCTTCACACTTTTTTCTCATTCACACTCACATTCACACACACATTCATACAGTCCATTTCTATTTAAGCCATCTGGTATCCAAATGGCTTAAATAAAATCATCGGACTGCCTGGGTCCGAACCCGCGACGTTTGGTATAGGAGGTAGGCGCGCTACTTACTACGCCAAACCCGGGGGCGACTTTTTTTTATTGACACTTGTTGGTGTTTTTTTTTTTTCAATATTGGGAGAGGAGTTTTTTCTTCATTGATTATCTCAAAAACTTTGCTCAGGGGCCCACATCTTGTGGATACGTGGATGGCGACCACGAGCTACCCTAGCTGGGACTGGCAGTACTTGTGTTCTTTGCATGTCAGTCTCCTTTCTATATTTTCAACAGGCGTCAGACCGTGAAACGGGCCGGCCTGTTCTCTTCCTTCCCGGTCGCAAAATCTCAAAAACTGCCGACCCCGCACCGTGGGATTAAGGCGAAGAAAGAAGAAGAAGATTATCTCAAAAACTGCCAGGGATCCTGGGAACGGAGAAGAGCAACAGTCACCTTTGTAGTTAAGCAATGCCTAGCGCCGCGAAAGCTCGGGATTGGAGACCCTAGCAATTAGAGTGTGAAACGTCCCTCGGTAGCCATCGGTATAATGTTATTTAAAAATTTATATAATAAAGTCATACCCTAAATAGTCTCAGTAACCGAAAAGTTAGAAAAAAATATGAAAGAATAAAAACTTTTTTAAAGGTAGACTTTGGCTTGCGCGGACGGCGGGCGCGGACACCCGCGCCTTTGACTGAGACATGTGTTTTTCAATGGGAGCTCGTTCACTTGCGCGGTCAGCGGGCGAAGGTGATGAGTCACTTTTTTCCACCCGCGCGCGGGTCGCTCTTCTACTGAGAAATTCTCAGTCAGCCATCGACCGCGGGCGGGAAACGGAATTTATTTAAATTATAATCATGCAATATTCGTAATATAATGCAAAATATTTACAGGAAACTCTTCATTTGAGAATTTTATTTAAAAATTAATATAAATTTAATAAAAAATAAAAACATAGGCCTATACTATATAAAGATTTTAAAAAAAATTTCAGAATTTATAAATTATTTCATTCAAATACAATATTTATATTTGAATGATGAAGGAAGAGAGGATGTCAGCCAAAAAAGGAGCCTCTATCGAATAAAAATCTCCAATCAGAAAACGTTTCGGGTTTAATTAGATAAAACCATCATCAGTTCTTTAGAGATTATTGGCATATCATATACATTTGAGACTTGGCCGTGTTGACTGATGAGCATCTGACAACTGATATGCAAATTTTGTATTTTTTATATAATTTTGTATATGTTTATATACAGTGGCGGTCCCAGAATTTTGTCAAGGGGGGGGGGGCCAATTTTTTTTTTTTTTTTATTGATTTAAGCTCTTTTTTTTTGGCAGCGAAGGCCATTTAGACCTATTTTATATATTTATTTCACCTGGTTTGGTAGCCAATGGTCCAAAATTTATGATGTGGGGAAGGTAAATAATAGGGTGGCGCAAAAATCCGACTGATTTTTTTTTCGACCTCGTGTTAGTCTAAATCCGAAAATACTCTGGTCTCGGCTTCGAAATAAGTAGAAATTTTGTATAATCTCAAAAAAGCTGATGAGATTAACATAGGAAAAATTTTATCAAATTTTATTTAAACCAAACGAAATTATTCAAAGAGAGTATTTTTCCCAATAAATAATCGTTAATACTATATTAAATACTACTCTGATCTTGTCTTCGAAATAAGTAGAAATTTTATATAATCAATAAAAACAGCTGATGAAAGATGACATTGACATATGAAAAATTTTATCAAATTTTAATAAAACTAAACAAAATTATTCAAAGAGAGTATTTCTCCCAATTAATAATCGTTAATACTATATTAAATACTACTCTGATCTTGTCTTCGAAATAAGTAGAAATTTTATATAATCAATAAAAACAGCTGATGAAAGATGACATTGACATATGAAAAATTTTATCAAATTTTAATAAAACTAAACAAAATTATTCAAAGAGAGTATTTCTCCCAATTACTAATCGTTAATACTATATTAAATACTCTGGTCTCGGCTTCGAAATAAGTTGAAATTTTGTGTAATCTCAAAAAAGCTGATGAGATTGACATAGGAAAAATTTTTTCAAATTTTATTAAAACTAAACAAAATTATTCAAAGAGAGTATTTTTCCCAATTAAGAAACGTTGATACTCTATTAAATACTTTAGTCTGGGCTTCGAAATAAGTAGAAATTTTATATAATCTAAAAAAACCTGATGAGATTGACATATGAAAAATTTTATCAAATTTTATTTAAACCAAACGAAATTATTCAAAGAGAGTATTTTTCCCAATAAATAATCGTTAATACTATATTAAATACTACTCTGATCTTGTCTTCGAAATAAGTAGAAATTTTATATAATCAATAAAAACAGCTGATGACATTGACCTATGAAAAATTTTATCAAATTTTATTAAAACTAAACAAAATTATTCAAAGAGAGTATTTTTCCCAATTAAGAAACGTTGATACTCTATTAAATACTTTAGTCTGGGCTTCGAAATAAGTAGAAATTTTATATAGGGCCTAATCTAAAAAAACCTAATGAGATTGACATATGAAAAATTTTATCAAATTTTATTTAAACCAAACGAAATTATTCAAAGAGAGTATTTTTCCCAATAAATAATCGTTAATACTATATTAAATACTACTCTGATCTTGTCTTCGAAATAAGTAGAAATTTTATATAATCAATAAAAACAAAACAGTGCAACAACAATGACAACTTTGTGCTTAATTGATTTATAAGCCAACGAGGACTGAGGATGGACAAATAAAATTTTGTTCCGAAACGTCTCCCTTTCGACATTTGGCACCCAAAGGCTCTCTTTATTTGCTGCACCTGTACTTGCTCTTTTCCATTCCATAAATATTTTATATCTCACACGATAAGTGTATTTCATAACAACCGAAGAAGGAGGCGATTGGTGTCCGAAAAATCGACCAAAATAATAAAAAAATATTTTTTTTCTCCTAGTTGCACATCTCCTTAATATATACAACAGCCATATTTCACTTTTATCAAATGTCAATTATATATATAAGGCATTATCAATAAAAAAACAGATTATGATATAATTAAAAGTGAATGAATCTAAATTAAAATAAAATATTTTATAAAAAGTGGGTGATAGGTGCTAACTTAACGAAAAAAATCTTTTTTGTTTTTTTAAAGAATTACTATATTCATTCAAGATATAAAAAATAATTACTCATATGATATTTAAGAAAAAGTTAAGTTTTTAAAAAAATAAAAAGAAATCAACGATCAGACAATTAATTGTATTAATTAAAAATTGGAAGAATTATATATATTATATATATATATATATATATATTATTGAAAAGAAAATATGATAAAGAAAAATAAATTATATATATATATAAAAATTTCAAATGACCTTTCTTCTTTTTAGAAACAAATTTATAAGAACTTTTAACCAAAATTACCTATATATATATATATTTTTTAATAGGAGAATTAAATCCAAGTAAGATAATAGTTTATTTAACACTTTATACTTATTTTGACACAATTTTTTTTGTCATTATCAGAAGTGAATTGAAACAAAAAAAAGTAAAACCCTGTGTTATCTTACTTGGATTCAATTCTACTATTAAATCATAATGTTTCAACTAGAGCCAACGCTTCCCAGTTTAAAATTAATTTTATATATATATATTTGATTATATTCTCCAATAGTTGATTTCATATATAACTATACTTTGCATTAAAAAAGATAAAAAAAGAAAAGGATTATAAGTAAAAGAAGGCATAAGTCATAGAAAAATGCGAGGTAAAATCTCTATAGCCGTGTAAACGATGTCAAATTTTGGCCAGCATCGTAAACCCAAAAATAAAAACCTTTGATAATGAATTTACTATAATTTATTGAAAATCCATCCACCTACTATCCTGAGGAACGTCCGAGAAAAAGAGCAACGTCAGATGAAAACCTGAAAACGCACCGGACCAGCATCTGGAATTCATTTATCAAATGTGTTGATTGATAAGCTAAAAGTCAAGAGTGGTCAAGAGGAGAGGATTCGGACCCCAGGCAGTTCGATGAATATTTATTTATTAATAAATAATTTGGATACCAAGTGGAAAATTTATATCATAATAATATTGTGTATCGTTTAAAGTCTATAAGGCGGAAGGACTTAAAATCAAAAAACTTGTGTGACTGGACTATATTTAGTTTCAGAAAGAATATCAGAACACACTTGAAAAGATTTCTGAATGCAAATTTAGACTAAATATAGAAAATAGAATAATAGGATCTTCTAATGCTTTGCAAAATTGATTCAAATTTTGCTTTCATTAGTAAATGTGGAATAAGATCATTTTTATCACCTTAACTTTCAAATAATCAAGCTAAAAGTTTTAAATTAATGAATGATCTTTATTGAAAGATGAATTCCCCTAGAATCAAGCTTTTGTCTATTCGAATCGATCGGTTCTGCGGGGGCCACAGTAGAGAATTTAGAAAACGATAAAATTAATGAATTTTCTATGCAAATTTTCCATAATTTATTTTTTAATAATACTAATATATTCTAAAGAAAAAGAAAAAAAAGGTAGAATGGAATTTGACCTAGAATCAGCTTGAATTCCAGATTTCAACTTGATATCCTGTCTTTTTTTTCTTTCTCTCTTTCTTTCTAAGTGATTGAGAGAGGAGATATTTCATTCAGCCTTGTCCATAAGTTGATAATAAGTTATTAATTAGAAGAGGTGAGTGAGGTTGTCTGTTTATGAATAAATATCCTTGTTAGAAAATAAAACCTCCTCCTTCCGCCAAAGCAAAACCCAGGAAATCATTTATTTCCTAAATTGATTCGTTTTTTTAAACAAACTAATAAATAAATACATTTAATTAGTGATTATCTTATTCCCTTAAAAAAAAAGAATGATGCATAGGTAATTTCCTTCATTAAATAAGTTGATTAAGTTGAGTTGTCAGTCCAAAGAAATATTTGAAAAATTTCATTTATTTACCGGCGGTACCTACATTTTCGCTTATTTAAATTAATAAATACTTGGTTATATGTTTTTCATAATTACCTCATGGACCAACACATGATATATATAATTCTTTATTTATTTATTTTTCTCTCCAATAAGAGGCCTTGTTGAATGATTTTGGCCTACAACCATCTGAAAAACTCGCCGTTTGTTTCGATCGTTTATGCTTTTCGCCGCCCTGGACTCGATTTTATACCGAACTTTTCTCTCAAACTAATTTAATTGTGCACTACGGTTTTCTATCTTCCAATTCGGAATGCAATTTGTCGTTCAATTTTATTTGCATATATATATATACTCTTAATAACAACGGGTTTCAGAATTGAAAAAATTTCTAAATGAGAAAGGGTAAAAATTTAATCTCAAGACAAAATAAATTAATAATTAAAATAAATAATTTTTGAAAAGAAAAAAAAAATTTGCAAATTTTTTTTATCAGATTTATTGAAAATTTATTATCATAGACAACTGATAACAGAGATAGGAAACAGCATCTCAGACAAAATGCATATGAAAAATAAAATTTAAATAATAAATTATTTTAACTTTAAAATATAGTATGTAAGAATTTTTTAAAATTAATTTTGTTTTTAAAATAATATTTTATTGCTTTGAAAAAAGAAAATATGAATTTTTAACAGACATGTGAATTTAATTTTTTTAAAGTGTTTTTTTGATATAATGAAAAACAAATTAAAACTAAAATAAAAATTTATATAAAAAATTATTCTAAATTATTTTTTAAAGTTAGAATAATTTATTTTTTACAATTTTTTTTTTTTAAATTTTTTTATGATTAATTGTCAAAGAGTTGGTCGTCCATTTGCAGCTTCTCTGACCTGTCATGTCTCTGTGCCCTCGTATAACAAGTTCACCGCCTAAATTCAGCTGTCATCACATTTATTTAAGGTAAATATAATTATTTCTTTTGATAATTAATCCATTCTGCATGATTTTATTATGTAATATTTATTTCTAACAAATTAAATCATTTTATGTGAGTGTGAGTTAAAAAAATTAGTTGCCCAGCGATTAACCTTTCATCTCATCTTTCTCATTTATTTATTTTCTTTTATAAACCCTTAATTGTATTTTATTAATTATTTTAATTTCTTTAATTATTTTCTTAAATGTGAGTGAATTATTTTAAGCAAATTCAGTCTGACAGATAATGCCAATTTTAAATAAAGCATTTTCCACTTGAATTTGAATTAACAATTATATTAACTCTGATTTAAATTGATAGCATGTTTTATTAATTCATAGGAAGTCTTATGTGATGCAGTTGTAATTCTAAATATTTTTTCCTTTTATTTAAAAAAATAAGTTTCCAAATAGTTTTGATTTCATTTTGGAATCATATAATATTCATCTTTTTCCCTTTTTAAGCTTCTTTTTAAAATTAATTAACTAATATTTATATTGCTTGACATCCTTATGTATATATATTTTTTAGAAAAAATCAATTTTTATACTTAATTTTATTTTTATACTTTATTTTATACTTAAAATAAAAGATAATTTTGTAATTTCCAAGAGAAGAGAATGGATTTATCAAAATCATTTATGAATTTAAACCCCATTTATACATATTGGATTCCACTGATTCTCATCATTAATAAATAAAAAAAAAGATTTCTCTTTTATTTTATTTTATTTGTTCAACTTTTGGTCTCTAATCGTGTGATTTTCAAGTACAATTTAGTTCAGACACTTATTATTTGCATTGAAGAGAATTAAACCAGGATTTTTGACTCAAAGTTTAACTAATAAACTATAATAAAAACAATTTTTATAATGACAAATGTCAGTGTGATCCAAAATGTATATATATATATAAAGTGACAAGGTTGATCAAATTAAAAGATGGATTCATTCCTCCTGATATATATATATATAATTTATTTTTAATTATATATTTATTCAACTACAAGTTTTTAAGATAAATTCATTTTCTTAACTTTCACATTAGAAAAATCTTTTATTTATTCTTGAAATTTTCATTTGAAACTTCTTTTTTTTTCTAGTTGTTACCTGCTGCACTTGTCTTCTCGAGTCAAGTTGAGACAAAGCATGCAGAGAGGGCTTGACAGGGACAACAGGACCGTATCACTCCGGCCCATCATTTCTATAAGTTTACTTTTTGGTAAGTACATTTACACTTTATAGTTAGATACATTCATTAAATAAGGCAATCTATGGATTAGAATAAAAATTTTTTTATTAGGCCCCTATTTTCATAATAAAATGCATTGAACAACATAAAAAGTGAGAGAATATATACTGAATCTCTCTATATATATTTAATATATGCGATATTACTATTCTAATTGTTGTTATTAGAATTTCATACATTATAGAAGTTTCGGTGTCCATTCCTCGCCCTTTTTCAGGATATCAAAAGGTTTTCCTCAATAGCGGTGTTTCATCTATATGCATCTAATATCAGAGGCGTATATAGAATTTTTTCGGCGGGAGGGGGAGGAAGAGGGCGAACTCATATTTTTAAAGATCCTCCTCCTCTCATACCCAAAAATATTTTTAAAATACCGTATATACCCCGGACCCTCTTAAAGTCAAAACTTTGATTAAAAAATGCTTATATATTAATATATTTCCTTTTTTTTCGTGGATTTTATCATTTTTAATTAAATACCTAATATTTTTTATTTAATGAAATATTTTTTTTCATTGATGATGATGATCTTTCATCTTCCATATTTTTTTTCTTGAAAATCCATTTACTTTTCAGTATTTTTTCATTTTCGGTCTAGCCACTAACTCCCAAACTTGATGCTTATTCATAGAATTCATTTCTTTATTCATCGCTTCTTTCCAACGTTCTTTTTCTTTCGATTTTAATGTTTCTTCATAACTTTTAGGAACCATTTCCTCTTCTACTTTATAAACAAAAAAATAATCTTTAAATTTTTCTAGAATTTTTCTTTCTCTTCGAGGTCTATTCTCTGATTTTCTTCTACATTTTCATCACTAATATTTTCGACGGTAGAAACAGCCCGAGTATGATATTGTAAAAGGAGCAGGAGGTTTACTCGATTGATTTTGCAGATGGAGGTGCAGAGATGAAATAATTTATGAAAAAATTATATCGAGGATTTTTATTGACAAGACGACTGTGATTGCAATTTAACAGTTTCGGTCTGAAGAGACCATCATCAGGCCTGTGAAAGATGACAGAAAAAGTGAGTCAGCACACAGCAATACAAAAAATTAATCACATCATCAATTTACATTTTCAAGAACAATTCCTTTAAATGCATTTGTAGGCGTTTCAAAATGAGAACCAACTTAATTTAATTTGGTTCTCATTTTGAAACGCTTACAAATGCATTTAACAAATAAAAATATAATAAATATCTTGCTGATGTACAATAAAAAATAAAAATATCTTTTAGGTGTATTTGAATAAGCTAGAATTTAAGGGAATGTTCTTGAAAATGTAAATTGATGATGTGATTAATTTTTTGTAATGCTGTGTGCTGACTCACTTTTTCTGTAATCTTTCGCAGGCCTGATGATGTTCTCTTCAGACCGAAACTGTTAAATTGCAATCACAGTCGTCTTGTTAATAAAAATCCTCGATATAATTTTTTCATAAATTATTTCATCTCTGCACCTCCATCTGAATCATCGAGTACGCTCCTTTTACAACTAGTATTTTCTTCTACTCGTATATCACTATCACTGTTAACAAAATCTTCATATGAGGGAAACAAATATTCAAAATTTACATTTAAATAATCTTCATCTTTTTCTTCGTGTTTAATTAACTGATTTCCCATTCTTTCTTCAATAAATTTCACGTCTCTCGTTTCAACTATTTGTTTTGTTTCTATATTGTATATTCTGTATGCTTTTCTCAATCTTGAGTAGCCCATAAATATTCCTGGTGTTGCTTTCATGTCAATTGTATGCCTTTTTTCTTGCGGAATCCAAAAATAACATTCGCAACCAAAAATTTCAAATGCGATATCGTTACCTTTCTCCCACCAAATTTTTCTTCAGGTTTTTCGTCAGCATTGTTTTTGCACGGAGTAATATTCTTTAAATAATTTGCAGTGCCGACAGCTTCTGCCCAAAATTTTAATGGGAGTCCTGAATCTGTTAATAAACTTTTTGCACTCTCTAAAATAGTTCGATTTGCCCTTTAGGCGATACCATTGGATTGAGGTGAATATGGAGTCGCTAATTGATGTTCTTCCCAATTTATTTTCAATCCATTTAATAAATTCTTTTAACTTGTGTTTCAGACTTCTTTGCTAAAAAATAAGTAAAAATTTTTCTTGAATAATCATCCACTATTGTTAATATATATTTTGATCCTCCAAGGGATAATTGATTAATTGGACCAATTAAATCAACATGTAATAATTCAGGGGGTTTCGTTGTCAACTTATATTTTATTTCTTTGAACGGCTTTCTTGAATATTTTGCTTTTATGCAGACAACACATTCTTCAAAATTTTCTTTATCACTAAAATTCATTCCATAAACCATATCTTTGTTCTTCATTAAGTTCATATACTTTTCATTCACATGTCCTAATCTTCTAGGGCCTATATGCCAATTCATTTTCGAATTTCTTGAAAAATTTTCACTTAAATTACACTCTTCATCGTCTTGATTAACAACATAAAAACTATTAATTTTTCTTGCTTTAATTAGCGTTTCATTATTTTTATTCTTGATCGAACTAAATATTACTTTTTGATCCAATTCAGTCAATTTTGCAACTGATATTAAATTTCCTTTCAATTTAGGTAGAGTGAGGGTCAATATTAAGTCTCACCCATGCGTTTTCTACTTGTGATTATTTCATTGTTTTTATAAAAGAAAATGAAAATTTTTATTGGAAATTTTCTAAGTTTGAACCATGAAAGTTTCCATTAAAAAAAATCTGGTGTGACTGGCGCACAGCACACAACTTTCTCTTACCCTTCGGTAAGAGAAAGTTGCGCACTGTGCTGGTCACACCAGATTTTTTGTGTCGAGATATATTTAGTTTCCGATAGCACCTTAGTTTCAAACTTGCATTTTAAATGTTGACTGCTTGAAATAAACTATGGTTATTTTTCAAAATTTTAATCTCATATTTGGACATTTTATACACAATATAGAATCGTAAATAAATACACAATTTCATAAGAATTGGAAAAAAAAATTTTAAATGTCTAAAAAGTTCCAAAGGGGACCGACCCCCTTTTGAATCGAAATTAACATACAAATCCCTATAGGAAATTAACATTGTTTCTATGCGAAGATAAGGTGGAAAGGGAATTTAAAAAGAGTAGAGAGAGACGATAATGTTTGCAAGTGAGAGAGAGACATATATGTTTTCTTGGAAACAATTAAAAACAGAAATAAAATAAAAATAAATGGGAATTTAAATAATAATTGATTTTTAATCTAATAAAAAGAAAAAGATTTAAATTCCGTTACCATGGCAACCATTTCTATCTTTCCTATGAAGAACAAGAGTAAAGTGGTCTTTATTTATTTATTTATTTATTTGATAAAACTCCCAACAGGAGATTCCTATTTACAGGGAGAGTGAAAAATAATTTACAAAGTTTTACAATAAATAACAGAAACACTATAAAATTAAATATGTACATTAATAATCAGATATTCAGGCCGGCCTCCCTCACGGTATACTCCGAAATCATTTTAAAGACAGGAGAGTTTTCTCCTACTTTAGTTTTAACTAATCCGAGGTAAAAGAGCGAGCCGGACCTGAGGGAGAAAGACGGAACCCTAAAGCCAACCTTGGCAAGCAATTCTCCACAGTCCCATCGATCCCCCAACAGGTCACAAAAGTTCTCAAAAATTGCATCACTCCTCCTTTCAGATAATTTTTTCATTTCGAATATCTCAATAAGTTGATTATAACCAACCTGAGAGGAAGGCAGACCGAACTTAAAATAAAATAGAAAACTTAGGAACTTTCTCTGAACCCTCTCAATAGCATCTATCTGATAAGAATAGAAAGGATTCCAAATTAGAGGAACATATTCCAATTGAGATCTTACTAATGAGAAATACAAAGTTTTTAAAGTTTGTAAATTAACAAAGTGTTTTGAATTTCTCTTCAGAAAACCAAGCATCCTGAAAGCTTTATTAACTATGAAGTCAATATGTTTAACAAATGTTAACCTGGCGTCAAAGAAAATTCCCAAATCCTTAACAGATTCTACTCTTTTCAATATTACATTTTCAATACAATAATTAGTAGTTATAATATTTGTTTTCCTTGTAAAGGTACAGATATTACATTTCTCAATATTCAAAGGTAGTAAGTTTTCTTTACACCACAATTGAACATTATCTATAGTATTTTGCAACACCAAACAGTCCGTGTTATCTCTAATCTTGGTAAAAATTTTTAGATCATCAGCATATATTAAAAATTTGCAATTTTTAATAACATAAGTTAAGTCATTTAAAAATATAATAAAAAGAAGTGGGCCTAGTTTTGAGCCCTGAGGAACTCCAGAATAAGCCGTAAACCGAAATGAGATTTCATTCCTATATAAAACATACTGTTTTCTCTGATATAAATACGAATACAACAAGCTACACAAAGAATCACTAATGCCATATTTTTTTAGCTTTAGACAAAGTAATTTATGGTTTACAGAGTCAAAGGCCTTAGCAAAATCCAAGTAAAGACAATCAACCTGCTGACCATGATCTAGACAATCAGTTAAATATTCTGTGAATAACGACAAATTCGTCAAGACAGATCTCTTAGGGATAAACCCATGCTGATTCACAGAAAAATATTTTATCATAAAGTGCATGATATACTCATAAATAATGCTCTCAAAGATCTTTGAAAAAGGAGAGAGGAGGGCTATCGGTCTATAATTGGACACAAACCTCCTCTCGCCCTTTTTGTACACAGGAATGATTGTAGTTAACTTCCAAAGATCAGGGAAAATCTTGGTTCTGAGAGACAGATTATAAAGATAGTGAAGGGGAGCGACAAATACCTCTGAGCATCCCTTAACAATATATGAAGGAATCCCATCATGACCAATGGACTTTTTGGGTCTTAATCCCAATACAGCTTTGATTATATCCTGACTAGAAATCTCACCTATATTCAAGCTATCATTAAAATTATCCAGATATTTAAGTGAGGAGTTGATTTGAAAATTATCGTTATTATTAAATACAGAAATAAAATAATTTGCAAACGTATCACAAATTAATTTAGAATTGTTTGTATCAACTCCGTAGATTGTAAAATGCTCAGAAGTAGTTTTAACAGATTTTTTATTATTTACAAAGTTCCAAAATGTTTTAGGATCGGAGTTGATATTTCCTTCAATCCTTTTAATATAATTTTTATAAAGTAAATTGTTATAAGAATGAATCTCACTTCTGAGTCTTCTAAATATTATTTTATCGAAAGTACTAGCCTTTCTTCTAAGTCTCTTTCTAATTTTAAATTTATATTTTATTTTACTTATTAGTTTTGCATTATACCAAGGGGGATATGTTGAGGTACAATTACGTTTAGGAGGAAAGCACTTATTCATAACATTATAAAGCAATTTATAAAAGTAATCAACAGCATGGTTAATATCCTTAATTGTATACAGTATAGACCAGTCTATCTCAGCCAGGGAGAGATACAATAATTTAAAATCTCCCCTTCTAAAGTTAAAATTAATATTTTTACAGTCTGAAAGGGAAAACACCCTCTTACCATCATTGACATTATGTACATTTTTATAAATTATATTGAGCGTAGGATGATAGAGATCTACCTTGGAGAGAGAAAAATACTTTCCTCCACTACTAAGTCACCACAGTTAGACAAGACAAGGTCCAGAGTCTTACCCGATTTGTTTAATACTTTATTCAAAGATAACAGACCATTATACTCAATATATAGTTTAAAAGATGAACATCGAGAACACGTTGACGAATTCATACCACCATAAAAATCCATGTTGAAGTCACCAACAATAATGATGCCAGCATTTTCCTCAAAATTAAATTGTTCGAAATTATAGAAGAATTTTTCATATTCATCCATCGGTGCATTTGGTTGGAAATA
The DNA here is from genome assembly GCA_023213315.1 of Euborellia annulipes. Classification (NCBI taxonomy): domain Eukaryota; kingdom Metazoa; phylum Arthropoda; class Insecta; order Dermaptera; family Anisolabididae; genus Euborellia; species Euborellia annulipes. The sequence goes on from JAKCPI010001229.1 coordinate 38,039, forward strand.
TACAGTAGATATATATATCACAGATCCCTTACCGTCTCTTAACTTAATCCAGACAGAATTAGGGCATTCAAGACGCACAATTCTCTCAGGATAGTAATTCCAGCCAGAGTTGTTCACGGCTATCAACACGCCTCCTCCTCTCTCTTTTTGAGTGAGCAAAGGATCTCTGTCAGTTCGAAAGATAGAGTACACATCAGGAAAAATTTCAGAGTTGCCAAGATTAAGATTCAACCATGTTTCAGATAAACAGACAATCCTAGGCAACTCTTCATGACATCTCAATAAAAATTCCTCACATTTAGTTCGGAGACCTCTAACATTCTGATAATAGATACTCAGAGCATTATAATTTAATCGTTTTTTGACTCAGAAATTTTTTCTTTTTTAAAAAAAGGTTTGATAAGAATTCCTTCAGGCCATACATCCTCATGAAGTACTTTCTCATAATCATTCGAGTCGATCAAAAGATGAAATGAGGAATAGGTGTCGTATTTAGTTTTCAGTTTATTACATTTAAAGGAATTCAGTCCAAGCTTTAGATTGTTTAACAGATAATTATCCAAATCCTGAGTTGTTGTGGTGGGGTCCAGCCTGGTTACAAACAACTCTTTTTTTAAAGATTTCCTACTAACCACCTTAAGGGCATCAGATTTCATCGTACCCTGTAAGGGAGGAATAGGCCTAGGTTTCCTCTTCCTGTAACTAACCGTGGTGAAGCCCTCAGAGGATTCCCCTCCATTTGTAGGCTCTTGAGCTGAAGTCGATGGCAAGACAGTCGCATTATTACTATTGTTATTCTTAGTAATTGTTTGTTCTGCAACATTAGACTTCCTATCAGCTGTGTTGGTCTTGCCCACAGCTGTGTTGTTCACGCCAACAGTTCCAGATTTGCCCAAATCTCGCGCAGTTCCACTATTAGGATTCAGTAAAAGCTTAGAAGCAACTATTGGAAGAGCACTTTTTAATTCTCTCATTTCCTTCCTCAGTTCCTTATTATCTGCCCTCAAGGATTTGATCTCATTATACATTGTCTTAACGAGAGTCAATATCTCAAAAATATGTTTGTTATTTATGCATTTCGAAGGCTCATCAAGATCAGGAGATCCAACCATAGAAATTTCATGAATAGCCTCAAGACTAGTACAATCTGAACAATTAAAAACTAGACCGTGTTTGCTTTCAGCATCGGTTTTCAAAGTAATTCCCCTATCAGATAGACCAGACTCAGTGAGTTTTTTGATACATGAGAGATGAGTGATTTTATCACAAAACCCACTAGAACATTTAAGCAAAGATTGATAATTAAATATTTTTTGCTCACATAGAAAACAAAAACGACTCATGATGAGCAACAATCAACCAGGAAAATAAAAAAAAATATAAAAGGTGAATAGAGGCAAAATCTTCACGCCTAGAGGTCTTTCAAGGCGGCTTAGGAAATTAGGTTGACCTTGAGTTGGGAATTGGTTTGAGAGGTCGATTTATATTTATAAATGTTTATATTAAATTTATTAAATAAAGAATTAATATGTATATTTCTTTGAAATATGAGCACAGATATAAGTATATATTTAAAAAAAAAAAAAGAGTGAAATTTTCTTTGTGAAGAAATTAATTAAAAAAGAAACAAAAAAAAAGGCTTTAAGTGGGCAGATAATATAAATTTGGTACCTTTCACTCGATTGTCGGTCACTAAAGGAATCCGATGATATGAAAATCTCCATAAAAAATGCAGAAAGTCATGAGAAAGGATAAAAAAATACAGGAGCGTCTCCCAGCACAACTTATTCAGAAAAAAAATTATATTTGTTTCAGAAGATTTCAACGGCAAAATGAGAATATACATTTTAAAGAGCATCTAAAAAATAATTGATTTTTGAATTTTAAAAAAAAAATCCTTGGAGGGAATTTTGAGAAAATCGAAAAAAACTGAAAAAGTACATCAGTAAAGTACTAGTACTTTTTGGCCGATTTTGTTCAAAAGCTTATTTTGAGCGTGTGGGAAGGTACCTAAGTTAAATATAAAATTTCAATCCGGTAGCTCAATTCCTTCATGCTAAAAATCTGTCCACACATACAGACACACACACACACATACATACACACACACACACAGACCAATTTGCGGGACCCACTTTTTTTGGACTCAGGGGACCTCAAAACATGTATATCCATCAAAATCTCGACATCGAATTTTTGACATGATCGCAATACTTTCTCTCCTATATATTTCATATATAGGCTAAGAGAAAGTAAAATATATAATATTTTTACTTTCTCTTACCTATGTATATATGTAATATATATATAGAGAGAAAGTATTGGATTCATGTCAAAAATTCGATGTCGAGATTTTGATGGATCTTCACGTTTTGAGGTCCCCTGAATCCAAAAAAGTGGTTTTCGCGACATGGTCTGTCTGTGGGTGGGTGGGTGGGTGTGTGGGTGTGTGTTCAATTTTAAGGATGAAGGAATTGAGCTACGAGGTTGAAATTTTATATTTAAGTTAAACACCCCCCGGGACCGGAAAAATAAGCTTTTAATCAAAATCGGCCAAAGATTACTAGTACTTTACTGATGTACTTTTTCAGTTTTTTTCGATTTTCTCAAAATTTGCTCCAACGATTTTTTTTAAAATTCAAAAATCAATTATTTTTTAGATGCTCTTTCAAATGTATATTCTCATTTTGCAATTGAAATCTTCTGAAGACCACTTTACTCTTGTATTTCATAGGGAAGATAGGAGAAATGGTTGCCATGGTAACAAAATATAAATATTTTCCCATATAAATTTTACATCTGAATTCATATGTTCCGTACTGTCGGGAACTAAATATATGTCGACACAAAAAATCTGGTGTGACAAGCACAGAACACAACTTTCGATTACCGAAGGTAAGAGAAAGTTGTGTGCTATGCGCCAGTCACACCAGATTTTTTTTAAAACAATGAAATAATCACAAGTAGAAAACGCATGGGTGGGACTTAATATTGTCCCTCACTGTACATATAGGACATCTTATAAGTGAATCCAACATTTTTTTATTACTTTTATTTATGTGACGCACTTTCTCATAACAAAAATATAGAAATGACCATATACCCTTACATATATATATATAGATTTGAAAAATTTCTCAGAGGCTCGGACTTAGGCCTCCCCCCCCCCCTTATAAACGTCTCTCTCTAATATCGAATAGAGGCAGGGTCTTACACAGGGAAGGGCCGGTGGAAATAAATCCCTGGGACGTACTCTTTTAAACTTCATTCATAAAATAGAAAATTTTTTTCACTAGATTACTAGACCTCTAAGGAATAGATTCTTAAACAATTTCTCTTTTGCAGGTTTGTGTTTCTCCAGTGAAATTGTGTTCAGTGTTCAGTGTTCAACTAGTTCAATCAACTGGATCAGCTCTACGAGTGCAGGGATGGATCAACTCTACGAGGGCCAGGCAAGGGGCTTCGAGCGACCGTCAACCCCTCAGGAGGTAAATATTTTATACTCTAAACATACCCTTATAAATACAAAAATATATAAATGATCTGATTTTCTTTTTTTTCTTTTTTTGTTACAGATTCCTGAGGGTCAACAGAACAAAGGTATTATGCATGGTGCAAGAATATTAAGGGGTTAGATTAGATTAGCTTTTGAGGATGTTTTTTTTCAGCTGACACACAGAGAGAGACAGAGCCTCTTCCGCCGCGGGATTTCATTATCATCTTCTTAGTACCCAGGGCTTAAGGTATGATTACTAAACGAATACAAATTTAATTGTATTCACTTTTCGATATTTATAGAAAATTTATTTTCACACCTTAAATGTAGTTTAAAGATTTAAATCTAGAGGGGTGGAGGGTGCACCATGCCAACGAACCAACGAGAGGGATTTTTTTTTGAGCCTGTAACGCCTCCTCGTGAATATAATAGTGGAGAAACCAACGTGAATACTTTGATTTTAAGCCTCTGTTGGATAGTTGTTGATGTTGTTAGCTTCAGGGGCCTACTCTAATCTTTTAGCTATTTCGTTTTGTTAGAACCCCTTGATTTGTTCTTTTAATTTAGTATCCATACAGAGAGCTAAACTGAAAGATATTCTCGTTATTTCTTCCATAAACGGTTCATAAGGAGATGCGATCAGATCTTATTGAAAGATCGAAGCCCAGGTACCAAGTGTTCTTGTGTTTTGCGAAAAGACGTCTTTTGTTGGCGCATTCAAGAGTCTGATATGTTTTTGTATCTTTGAGAGTGGGTTTGAGGTGGCTCTATGAGTAAAGCGAGTCAGGGAAGGGTGCAGTTTCTCCAGGAATAGCCTGGAGGGTGAAAATTGCAATCCTTGAGGCTAGGAACCCGAGGGCTCCACCGATCTGATGGTGGAGACGGGGTTACAAATACTCTCTATTCTCTTCGTATTTTGTGTTAGGCTAGGTAGGATCTCTTCCTGGTTAGCCCCTGCACTCGTTTGCTCGTAATCCAAAAAATCACACTCATTCTCACTGATATGATCTCCCGGTTTACGGTTAATATATATATATTGATCAAATATATATATAGTATATAATTTGTATTCGGCAAGCAACTACATACACTTTTTGTGTAGTAGATGAAGATATCTTTTTTGGTGTTTATTTTGTTGTTTATGTGAGTGTAAAAAAGTGAGAGAAGAGAGAAAATTTTCAATATTTTTTGGAAAATTAAAGGTAAACATAAATAAATTAGAACACTAATTCATAATTCTTATAAATTAACTGATTAGAATTAAATCTAATTTAAATTTTTTTTTTTCAGGTCAGGAATTATAACATGTTTAATAACACAATTGAGACATTTAAATATATTCCATCAGTAAATAATTATTGTCGGAAAACTAAAAGAGATAATTTTTTGGTGTTTAATTTTAATTATTGAATATTTGTGTGAGAGAAGAGAAGAAATCTCGCAAATGAAAGGTAAATAGTACACTAACTTGATATTCTCATAATTAACTGATTAGAGTCAATACTAATTCAATTTTTTTTTTTAGGACGACTCATTTTCATAAATAAATAATAATATTTATCATATATAAAAAGCCAGCAATGCAGAAAGTTGTATTTAACTTCACAGCCCATCGATTCTAATCTTTTCATTTGCCTTTTTCTTTAAGCAATGAAGTCAAAATTTTAATTTATGCTCTTATCTTGTAATGGAATGTTTTTCCTAGTAGATATTAGAAGAGTGATTGCTGAAAGGTAATTTTCTTAATATTATAGAATTAATATATTATACATTTAAATAATTTCGATTGAATATTATTAGTTAGAATAAAAATTTTTTTCAGATAACTAGTAGATGATCTTCTAAAATATAGAAAACATGAATGAAATCTTTGAAAATTGACAATTTCGATCCTCAAGCAAAAAACCGTCCAGAAAAGAATTATATTATATATTTGCCACTCACTCATACACTTTGCAAATTATTTTCTGTGATAAAATTGAAACAAGTCTAGAATTGAAGTTGCTGAAGTTGAATTACTTAGAAGAAAAGAAAATTTCATACACATAAAAATTCAAGAATTGAAATTGACTCATTTGTGTCTGTTACTGGAGGGTGAGATGATCTCGCACCTTTCAATTCCGATGAGGAGATTTCTCGAACACGAACGAGCTAACATTCCTGAATCTGCAGCTTGTCCTGCTTAGCTATTCGCCACCTCATTCAAGAAACTTTTCTATAAATCATTTGGACATCATTTCTAATATTAAAATACTGGTAGATCGAAGAATGTCATAGAATTTGTATCTTTTTATTTTCTACCACTTTCAAGTGAAAAATAATTTTTTTTTAAATGACCACAAGCTGCTAGATTAAGGCCATTTATTCTCTGGATGGAAGGGCTTTAAAAGAAGATGGAGATAATATTTTTGAGGGCATGGAAGGAACCTCTACGTGATGCCTCCTAGTAACGTTGTCTTATCTAAAAGACTCGGCTAATCCTTAACAAAAACAAAATACTTCAAAGAACACAACTTTCAATTACCGAAAGCAAGAGAAAATTGTGTGATGCGCGACCATCACACCAGATTTTTTATTTCTAGAGGAACCACAAATTCAAGTGCGGAGCCCGATTGTCCCCAATCGCCTTAAATCCGGGCCTGCTCTTGGCTGCCTGCTTCGTCTTTTATTGATAGATATAACACCCACCTTACTAGTTGGTAACAAAAATACAGAATAACCGCATGATTAAATTGAAAAAATTCAAAAAGAGTAAAAAATCAGCTACATGCTTCTATGAAAAATTTGCCTACGTTAATAAAACGTTACATCCGCTTGATTTAGTCAAAAATTTGCTGTCAAATGTTAATTCAAGATTAGGTTTAAATTTTTTGGAACTTGCTATGAGTATAAACACACGCAAGGATCATCAAAAAACTATTAAACTTCCGTATTTTATAATTTAGACAGAAACACTATTGCAAATTGAATTATTACAAACAAAAATGAAATTGGGATTGAGAGAAAAAAAAAATGAATCAGCAAAAGGGTTATAAATACATCTCTCCGTTTTCCTCCTACCTAGCGATTATGAGTATGGCGCCAGACAAAGAGGGGGCGTCGGCCACATAGAGAGAAAAAAAAATTCAAAATAAAAAGTGGATGAGGAAAAATAAATCTCCAGCAGATTTTTGCCTTTTACGAACAACAGAGAAAGATCAAAGAGAATTAAAAAAAAAAAAATATTATGTATAGGGTTGCTCCGATCGAGTTTAATAGCGGAGTGTCTTTCTGTAACGCTCTGTTTGATCAACTTCCCGTAATTTTGGAACGAAATTCTGCAGTCTTAATGGAGAGTCTCGAATTCCCAAATTCTCAAAAAGGGAAGCGCAGAAAATTCAGAATTTGCCAAGCATTGAATTTTGACTTGCCTTATGAAAATGTGAAGTCAATTAAAATTAATTAAATCTCTCAAATGAAAAGTAATAAAAATTGTAGAAGGTTGAGTAAAAAAGCTAAGCAGCTATTATTATTTGTTTATTGGTATCAAACCCACAGCGACGTTTCGGTCGACTATGCGACCATCTTCATGGCTAGGGCTTAGTCAATAGTAACCCTCTTAAGTTCTTTGATAGACATTTATTTATAATTTACGATCTATCACAATTACATTCAGCGTTCATATGTAATTAATATATATATATATTAAATCTGACTGGCGCTGAATGTAATTGTGATAGATCGTAAATTATAAATAAATATCTTTCAAAGAACTTAAGAGGGTTACTATTGACTAAACCCTAGACATGGAGATGGTCTCATAGTCGACCGAAACGTCGCTGTGGGTTTGATACCAATAAACAAATAATAATAGCTGCTTGGCCTTTTTACTCAACCTTCTACATATTATTTCAGCTATTCACATCGCTTACATGTAATAAAAATTGTTATTTAATTAAACCCTGTTCAAATCCTGGACGTGCGGGATTTTTTCATTAAATAAAAATATTAATTATGTAAAAAAAAATACTCAAGTAGGATCTCACCATGATAACCCCCAGGCAACTCTACGAGAGGGAGTTGCTGGGATATCCCGACCTGTGAAAGGGTCCGTATAAATATAAATAAATAAATGAAGACCAATTTATTTTGATGAGATGTCAAAGTTTCGGAAAATTAACGTTCTCTTTTTCGTCCTCAGAATTTGTCATAACAAAATGCATTTTTTAGACGCATAGACCGGTAAATAATGTTTGAGCTGATATCAGGGACCATTGGCGTAGCCAGAAATTTTTGATGGGGGGATCAAGAAATTTTTTTCAAAAATTTAAGATTATTTTAGGGTATTTATAAATCATTTTGGTTTGTTTTTTTAGCTAGAGTAAATTATTATATTTTACTTTCTCTTACCCTATGTGAAATATAATTGTATTAAATATCTAGTCATGGCTTGGGTCCCATGGGGGGGGGGGGTTGAACCCCCAAAACCCCCCCTGGCTACGCCTATGTCAGGGACTCTGACAACAAACCGAAAGGGGAATTGATTTATTTGTTCAAGCACCTGAAGAAAGAGGTGAAACGCTGGCGAGTTATCTTAATAAATTAGCCTGTAAACTATTTCCATTTTTTTTTTTATTATTCAAAGCACCTGAGTACTTGACAGCTTTTTTAAAAGGTCAAAGAAATAAAATTTCAGTTCCTATATGATTTATTATCTTAAACCCTTTCGTTTTTCAAGTCCTTTGGACTAGAATTGAATTTTCCCTAATTATTGAAAGGGGCACAAGTTCTGATTGGAGAATAAAATATATAAATCTGGTTAATCAAATGAGAATATAAGAGAGAGTGGGAGAGTAAAGGAGGCAGAGGGGAGGCCGGGCCCCAAGGCACAATGGAATGCCGTGTTTTATTTATTTGCCAACGGAGCGGCGAGAGCCGAGTCTGGAATCGTAATGGCCGGCCGGCAGGCAGGCCGGGTCAATGGCTATGCGTACCACCAAGGGGGAAACCAAAGGCTTAGGGAAACAATGCCTTCGAGAGTAGAACACACTCACTCAACGACCCCAACAGCCATCAACAACAATTAAATGACATAACAAACCAAACGAAACTCCTTATCAATAATTCCCTTCTCAATTATTTCAATTAATTATTAATTATCGCTCAAGGCGGAAGACAAGCTACAGATAAAACAAGACTCCAAGGCGTGAACAATATATTTGATAAGAGAATTATATAATTCTATAATTTTTGGCACTAAGTTAGCAAATCAACTCACAAATTAAAAGTAAATATATTTTAAAATTCGAATGTCTTTCATTTCCTACTAAACAACAAATTTTTTCAAAATAAATCAAGTTTTAAGTTCAATAAAAATAGCTGGTGGGTCTGGCAAGAAGAATAGGCAACATCCACCAAGATCAATGTTGTTAAGCAAAGCCAAGCGGTGCTGAAAATCGGGATAGGTGGCCTCCAAAAAACGAGACCGTTGAACGCCTGCCGGAAGCCATCAATATCTGTATTTAATTTAATAATATAATACATTTATAAAAGTCAAATGGCCTCAGACAAAATAACTTTTCTTTTTTAAAGTTCAAAAATATTAAAGGAAACTCAAAAAAAAAGTTTCCATTTTTCTCTTGGTTTTTGGGTGTTGAATAAAAAAGCAACTCAAATGATGTTTTTTTTATTTATTGTTACAGAATCCCTCTAGTACAAGGTTTATTTAAAAAAAAAGAAAAAGATAAGCATAAACAAGGATTGCGAACCACAGTACGACACCATCCGCAATTGTTCAATTAAATCTTTGAAATTAAAAATGACTTGGTCATTTGGGTTGCCTACCATCCAGCAATTAAATGAACTAATTTTAAAAGAAGCTACTTTTTTTTAATAAACAGAAAAACACTTTGGTTACATGGCATTTATTGATGATTATTAAAAAATAAAGTTAAACATACCGGTAGTATAAGAAGTGAGATAATCGCGTTTGTTTACCTGGAACAAAAAGAAAGAAAATTAAACTAATGTAATGTAATGTGCTTACTAGTGCAGAGGTCGGCAACCTTTATAGGGCAGTGGGCAACTTACAAAAGAAATATCAATAGGGCGAAGGCACAATCAAAATGAAAAACTCGAAAGTCAATGCTCAGCAGCTTAATCCAAAGTCTGCTATTTGACTATGGATCAAGAAACCGGCCCTTGAGTTTATATGCATCAAGTTGCCGACTCCTGTTTTATTCTTCATAAGAAAGCCAACCACAATTATAAGTAATGAAGAAAATGGCTGTGTAGAATTCAAACACATAGGCCTAAATGAATAGGAATGCAGTCAGGTATTATTAAATCAAACTCCTTATTACAAAACGTTTGTACCAGCCTCATTTTTGAATTTGCCTTCTTACATTGTTTTATACATAGGCTAATGTTTTGTGGACAGACGAATTAATAACTCTATTTTTTTTAAAAATTCCTAAACAACTGGGATGGCACAATAAAATTGACCGAAACGTTTTGTAATAAAGGAGTTTTTTAGGCGAAAGAAGGATGTTGAACGCCTGCACGAAGGCTTCAATTTTCCTCTATATCAAAAGACTAATGGACAGGGCCCACATCTTGTGGGTACGTGGATGGCGACCACGAGCTACCCGAGCTGGGACTTGCAGTTTTTCTGTTCTTTACATGTCTGTCCCTTCCTTCTATATTTTCAACAGGCGTTAGACCGTGCGACGGGCCGGCCTGTCGTATTTCTTCCTGTCGCAAAAAACCCATTCTGCCGACCCCGCACCGCAGGAATAATAAAGGCGAAGAAAGAAGAAGAAGATGTAAAAACTAATGGACGCAAGAGCCAAAATAAAATAGAAATTGGAATTTTCAAAAATCTCCAAATCGAGATAATTTCTAGTCCAAATTTTGACAGAGAAAATATATTTAAAAAAATTTTTTAAAAACATTCACAGAAAGAATTTCTATTTGTCAAAGAATTCAATATAGGTAGATTAATTTAATTATTATTATTATTAAAAATTCCTATCGGGATCCCCGTTTATTTACCCGAGGTGCTTTCGTGTACGAAGACACACACCTCAAACCCATCGGGCCTCTGGCCGTAGCCATCTACCGGCACCCCGTGAAGTTACATTATTCTATCTCTAACTCCTCCTCCTGCGTTCGTCTCTAGCTAGTGAACTAATCCTTATTTCTGGCTCCTTTTATCCAACCTCTTCTATGCTAGAGAGGATGTCCTACTTGAGGAGGGACTCCCTCACATCACTGAGAGGGAACCTTCTTTACGCCTCTTCCACAGGACGGGATGTCACAGCAACTCCCTCTCCTCGTAGAGTTGCCTGGGGGCTATTGTGGTGAGATCCTATATATATTCCAATCCAGGGCTTACTTGAGGATTTGTTTACATTAAATAAATAAAATATTTTTATTTAATTAAAAATCCCTCACGCCCAGGGATATTCTTTGTAGAAGGTCGACACCCTAGCCCGCTACCCCAGCGAGCCCCAGATTAATTTAATGGGTCGTTTTGATACTACCTACCCCAACATTAAAATAGCCTCCTATGGGAAAATAATGGTGTGTGTTTAGTATTTTAATGTTGGGGAGGAAATAAACACCCATATATGCGTATAATATTATCGAAACAAATATCAAGCAAAGTTTATTTTGATACGCATAGTAGAGAGAGAGAAGATAAAATCAGAATTTATGCTGATCAGGTGGGCCAAGGCAGACAGACACCTAGACAAAAATAGTCAAAACATGTTCTCAGTTTATAAAGCGTGTTCATTCACTTAAAAATAAAAAATAATAACTTTTCCCAAGTTTAATAGAAAAGAAAATTAATATTTTTTCTCTATTAATAATTAATAAATTCATATGTTAATTTAAAAATGCACCGTTATTATTATTAAAGCAAACGAAAGAAAAATGTTGCATTAACTGTTTGATATACGACGGAAAAAAAATAAAAATAAAAGGATAATCAAAATTAACATTATTAATAAAGGAAATAACAAGTTTGTAGTTAAGCAAGCTAAAGAATACTGAATCAGGGGATAGGTGATCACAAATGTTGGGAAAATATATAAGCACTAAACGGGGTCGGTATTCGAAAAGAGTATAATTAAAATAATATAAATATTAATAGATTCAGTAGCTGTAATTAAAAGCAAGTTGATTGCAATAATAATATTGAAATTTGTAATATTAATTGAAAATGCAAATTAATGTTTCGACTCATTTTCAATTATTCATTTATATTGATGTGTCAAAGTTAAAGTTCACCCTTGCGTTAATTCTTTGTTTTTATAATACATTTTTGTGAATTCAACCACAAAAGTTATCATTAAAAATTTTGATATTTTTGTATATATGGGTCATTCCACGCCAAATCGACAAATTTTTTCCCTGACCCCCGGGGATTACGCTGAAAATTTTCTATCTTTTTTCTACCCCTTAAAAGACATTTTTGAGAATTTTTTCAAATTTTTTTACCCAACTAAAAAAAAAGTTATGGATTTTTGAAAAAAACTGCTCTTTTTTTCAAATAACTATAACTTATTTTAAAATTGATATTTCGGAATTCCGCAAGGCTATAAAAATTTTGTTTTTTAATGTAGTTTTCAGAAAAAAAATACTTAAACTAAAATTATTTCAGAAGCCCGGATTTATGAAATATTTCAGTTTTTTTGAAAAAACCCTAATTTTAATCCGACCATTTTTTTTTCAGTCTCGTACTTTACTGAAAAAAAAAAATAATTTTTAGTATGATGACTTAAAATTTTCGAATAAAATATCATTTTTCAACTTCTAAAGTTTCACGAGAAAGCTGAAAAAATTTCATAAAAAAGTTACGTAAAAAATAAACCAAATTTCAAGAAAAATTTTTTATAATCCGACCATATTTTTTTCGGCACATCTTGAAATTAGGGGGGTAATTGTAGAATTAGTTGAAGTTTTTTTTTGAGTTAAAAAAAAAAAAAATTGGTCGATTTAAAATTAGGGTTTTTTGAAAAAAACTGAAATATTTCATATATGCGGTCTTCTAAAATTTTTGTATTTTTTTTTTTTGAAAACTACATTAAAAAACAAAATTTTTATAGCCTTGCGGGGTTCCAAAATATCAATTTTAAAATAAGTTATAGTTATTTGAAAAAAAGAGCAATTTTTTTCAAAAATCCATAACTTTTTTTTAGTTAGGTAAAAAAATTTGAAAAAATTCTCAAAAATGTCTTTTAAGGAGTAGAAAAAAGATAGAAAATTTTCAGGGAAATCGGCGGGGATCAGGAAAAAAAATTTGTCGATTTGGCATGGAATGACCCATATATATATTGATTGTCCTATTTCACTCATTGTATTGCTCCTCTTTGTGAAAAAGCATACAAAATGATTAAGATAACCTTGCTAATTGAATTGCTAATGAAATTAATCGTTAAATACTCGGGTCCCAAAATTATAGAAGGGGAGGCGGAAAAAATTTCAGAAACTCCAGAATTTGCCCTTTGGAAAGAATTGTTTTTTTTTTTAAATCAAGGTCTTTTTCGGCATCGAAGGCCTTATTAGACCCCATCGTTGACAAATATTGATAACATAAAAGCCAAGGGGTGTGGGTTCGGTCCCTAGGCATGCCAATGAATATTTATTTAATTAATTAATAATTAAGAAATCATATATATATATATATATACATAAAAAATTATATATATTATATCACGCTTGAAACTGTGAACCAAATTTATATAATTTAAACCGATAAAAGCAAAGAGTGCCACCGGGAGTCGAACCACGGATCCATCAAAAGAATTGAAGAAAGAAGAAAGAAAGATAGAAGATTTTCTTCCATTTTGTGTAAAAGAATATTTCTAGATTTGGAGTAGTTACTACAACATGCCATGTTAATGATTAATAAACACTTGAACCGAAACAAAAAAGGAAAAGGATGTCTGCCCATGTCTGGCTCTTAATTATGTCGTCATACACAATCAACAAACTCCTAATTCTCTAAATAAATTAAACACCACAATCCCTCATTTGAGTAAATTTGAAATTATTTTGTTAGATAAAAATCCGGCGTGACCAACAGCACATTATATTTGATATTTATTTTGAAACTGTATATAAAATTTTATCCTCCGCTCCCCTTAGATACCTCCACAACTAGTAGGAATTTTTAAACGAAGTTTTATATGTTCAAAGAGGACCTTTTAAACATTACAGGATAATTATTTTTCTTCGGAAATTCCTTTAATTTTCGATTTCTCCCCTAGGAAATAAGTATTTTTATTTTTTTTTTAATATGCCCTTTTAGGCTACTGAGGACATTAGGGGTTTGAACATATTATATATTTATAAATATGAGCAGGATGGCAGCTAGGAAAGAAATCAGACAAAAATTTAATCAATCAATTTTTTTTTTTTTTATTTCAATTGCCGACGTTTCGGACGCAAGTTGCGACCTTCCTCAGGACAAGTGAGAGGTCAGTGTAATACAGATAGATGTATTTTTTGGGAAATTACACTTCATGGGTGTGTAAAATAATGCATTATATTGTTAAAAAAAAATACACCCATCTACAATATATTACACTGACTACCCAATTGTCCTGAGGAAAGACGCCACTTGAGTCCGAAACGTCGGCAATTGAAATAAAAAAAAAAAATTGGATAAAGATTGATTTAATTTTTGTCTGATATCCATCCTGCTCATATTTATCAATTATAGCCTACAGCCATTACCTCACCATTATGAATTTATATTTATTTGTTAATATATCAATGGCTACCGGGGGATGTTCAACGTGCTGATTTGTCGGGGTCACCCATCCGAGGTTTCGCCACTCTTGACATCCCTTAACCGTAACAATTGTGTTGCTCTACTTCGTTGCCAGGCCCTCACGGCGAAATGAGTATATTGTGGGAATATTCAAATCTATGAATTAGGTTTTTCTAGTTGAAATAATTAAATCAAATTCAAAGAGGAAGAACCATCTAAAGACTAAGGGCGAAATTTAGATTGGAGATCCTGGGTTCAATTCCCGCGGGCTATAGTAAAAAGTGTTAAATTAATTTTATTGGATTTATCCTGTATCTCTTGGCCACATCATCATGATTTTGATAAATGTTTCTTTAGAAAAAGAGTGTCTACTTTATCAATTTAATCTAATCTAATTGGAGTAGAATAAAAAAAAAAAAAGATTCTAAAAGCGGCTTAAACGTTAAGTATGTTGATAAATGATTAATCAGTTAAATTGTCTTAATTTAGACCAATTGCTTTTGACGCAGCGCAATTTTATTTTAATTTACTTAAAAAAAAAAAAAAAAAAAATATGTTTTTGTTTTATTGAAATTGAAATGAGAAATCTTTTAAAGTTTCAAGTCAAATGAACCCCAAAATCGTAGAAGAATTATTATTTGAAATTCCTATCGGGATCTTCGTTTATTTACCCGAGGTGCTTTTGGGCACGAAGACGCACACCTCAAACCCAACTGGCCTCTGTAGCCATCTACCGGCACCCTGTGAAGTTACATTATTTCCTAACTCCCCCTCCGTTCACTTCTAACTAGTGAACTAATCCTTATCCACTCGGTTCTTTTTATCCAACCTCTTCTATGCTATGGAGGATGTCCTTGTTGAGGAGGGAATTCCTCAGCACCGACTCCTTTCGAAGATTCCATCACTGAGAGGGAACCTTCTTTACGTCCCTTCCACAGGACGGGATGTCACAGCAACTCCCTCTCCTCGTAGAGTTGCCTGAGGGCTATTGTGGTGAGATCCAATATTCCAATCCAGTGCCTGCTTGAGAATTTGTTTACATTAAATAAGTATTTTTATTTAATGAAAAAATCCTTCACCCCCAGGATTTGAACGGGGATCTTCTTTGTAGAAGCCGACATCCTAGTCCGATACACTAGCGAGCCCCAGTCTTACTTGTTAGAAGAATGAAAGTTAACAAGTACGGGGGGTAGTCAAAAAGAAGAATCACTTACAATAATTAAGATGTTTACCTCCGACCGCTTGTGCCAAATTTCATAATAATCAGTTCACTGGTATGGGATATCGCAGGGGGGTTTTTGGGGGGGGGGGGGGGGGGTGGCCCCCCCCGGGCTCTTTTTTAAATATAATTTTTTTTAAAATTAAAAAAAAAAAAATAAAATTAAATAAAAATAAAATAAAAAATTTTAAATTTTAAAAAAAAAAAAGGATATACGTATTCTTAACCCAAGTGAATAAGATAATACACTTACGTCATCACATAAAGAAATTTTAGGTAAGCCAATGAGTGAAAATTGGTTGAAGAAATAACTTAATAAAGCCCTGAAGCCGTAGCGGAGAGACTCTTGAACTAATTAATACCTTAAGGGTCAGAGGTTCGCTTTCCGCTTTCGTCTTGAGAATTTTACAAATTTTATTAACACTTTTTTTTTTAAATGGCCTCAAATACTAAAAAAAATTAATAAATATTATCTTGAAAAGGAGAAATTCGATGGCTGAGTGATATTCAACAGGATTATGTGGATGTAGGAACGCAGCATGGAATAAAAATATTTTTATATCGCCGACGTTTCGTGAACGCATCGTTCTCATCTTCAAGACCAATGGTCATCGAACATTTGGTGTTAAACAGGCAAAATACAATCAATCTTGACATGTATTTTTTTTATAAAAATAAGGCAAAAGATAAACGAATAATTCATAAAAATTAGATAAATAAAAATACTTGTAAAGATTGATTGTATTGTGCCTGTTTAACGCCAAATAAATTTTCGATGACCGTAGGGCCTGAAGATGGGAACGAGGCGTTCCCGAAACGTCGCGGCGATATTTAAAAACTCTACTGTTAATAAATATTACCTTGGGTTTCATTATCTTGATAATTCGATTATAAATTCCTTTCTACAGAGATGAATTTAGACTACTGATTTCATACTCTAATGATAAAATCAAGGGGCAGGTTAATTTTCTAAAAGCACATTGTGGGGGGGGGGGGGGGGGGGGGAATTGGGAGAAAAAAAAAGGGGAGAGGGGGTGGGGTGGGGATAGAGAAAGGTAAGAGAAGTGGTCGAAGAGGGTGGAAAGAGGGATTTAGGTTAGAACTAAGCTCTCCCGAGAAAGTAGTAATAGTAGAGAGATAAAAAAAAATAATAATAATAAAGGGATGGGAAAGAAAAAAATAGGGGGAGGGATATTAAATAAAGAAAAAAATGGTCTCCCTCCCCCTAAATCTGAAGATGGTCGGGGGATTAGATTTGTAGGGGAGTCGGAGGATTGAGAGATGGGGGAAATGTCGGTTAGAAAAGATAGTGGAGGGAGGAATTGGAGATGAGAGAAGGGCGGTTAGAAAAGATGGATGGAGGGGAAAATAATGGGGATGGGGGATGGGCTTCTAAAGATAATGGGGGTATTTAATTGTAATTAAACCACTATTGTTGTGAGAATGTATGTTAAAAACAAAAAATACAGTATTTTGAAGTATATTTTTAACTCTGCTGTATGTTTGCCTTCCCATCAGAGTCCTGAAGAAGAGAGGGGGCGTTCAGACTTCCGAAACGTCGCGACGTTTGAATAGTGGAATTAAATTTTAGTCTGAATATACCTCCATAACAAGTGTTATTATTATTTCCCTATCTACACCAGGCTTTCCCAATATTTATTAATGTCTTGAGTAATATTTATTAATTTGTTCGTTCTGTCTGAAATTTTATAAAATTACAAATGTAAAGAATAAATTCTTATTTTTCTGAATGTAAAAAGAAACCAACCTCTTATTTTCTAAAAAGTAGAGATTTTTTTTAGTGAGTTTCTAAAAAATGTTGAAAAAGTGGAAGTTAGTCAAGTGGAAAAGGGGTGAGATGGATCTAGGCCTTCTGGGGACGGTCAAAGTGAAGAAAATTATTCAAAAAAAAATAAAGTGACACCCGGAAATAAAAATTTAGAGAGGGATTTGCCTCTCAAACAAAGGATCGCCCCTCCCCTTGTGATTCCACCCCTATTAAAAAGCGACCCTCGACACGCAAAGCCTTTTTATTTTCCCATAAGAAAAATGGGATTCAAATAAAATTTTGAAATGTAAATGTCAGTGTATTGTTTATATATAATCCCCATAAGGTCAAGGGACGATAGTATAGACACAATAATGCGTAAAGAAAGTTGCTAGATAATATTTCAATTATTACTCAAGACCGAAACGTAGCATAGAAGGCCTAATAAATGAAATATTATATAGCTATTCTTCTTTTTTGTTTTATACATTAACTATGTTCTGGGTTATAAAATGCACATCTTGTAATATAAATGCAATGTATCTAATAAATAAGAATTTTTTTTTGGTAGTTCACATCTAACGTAAAATTTCGAAAAAAAGATTTTTTTTAAATCAAAATTTTAAGATTAAAAAAAAATCATTTTCTTGAAATTTTTTCTCCATGGGGGGCCCGAGCTCTTTAAGCTAAAATTTTGAAATTTCAAATAAAAAAAAAATCATTTTTTGGAAATTTTTCCCTGAGAGGGCCCGGGCCCTTTAGAAGCTAAAATCTTAAAATTTCTATAAAAATAAAATCATGTTCTTTGAAAATTTTGATTTGATTTGAGCTTAAAGGGTCCGGGCCCCCTCAGGAAAAAAATTATTAGCTCAAATCAAATAAAAAATTTCAAGAACATGATTTTTTTTTATTGAAATTTTAAGATTTTAGCTTAAAGGGCCCGGGCTCCCTCAGGAAAAAATTTCCAAAAAATGTTTTTTTTTTTTTTTATTGAAATTTTAACCATGAAAATTATTTTTTATTAGAATTTTAAGTTTGGACTGCAAGGGGCCCGGGCCCCGGGGATAAGCCGCCCTGCACAACTTCAATTACCGAAGGTAAGAGAAAGATTGCGTGTTGTTGCACCAGATTTTTTATCATCCTATAGTGTAAAGCCCTATTTTGGCCAAAGCTCTTATTTTTCGTACCATGTTTAATTAAAATTGATTACAAATCGTATTAAATAAAAAAAAAGGAAGGTATAGTCTATTTAATTCTGGGCCGAGAGATAAAAAGAGATCAAATTTTGAAAATTTGTAAAGTCCATTCACATGATGATTCATTTTTTATCAGCAGTAAATATTCAGAACAATTTATATACAAATAGGGGAATATGTAAAAATAGGCAAGTGATTGATGATGAAGAATCAAAGAAAACTCTTTCTCTCCTTCATTTATTCCTGGAATAACTTGCAAAGGATCAATTAGATTGCCGATTGAAGATTTGTTTTTATGAAGTGAAGAAGATATTGAATTTTTATTATTAAGAAGCGATGAAGAGGAGGATTTTATTTATTTTCTTGTATAAATGAAAGGCGAAGTGAAGGAGAGCCAATAAAGAGAGAAATGCAAATTTTTTTCCTTTTAATAATCGATTCATCATGAAAAGAAAAAAAAAAAATTGTGACGTGGCCGAATTAACGCTGGCTGCGTGGTTCGAATTTGTTTTATTTTTTAATAATAAATGATTGATTTAGAAATTGAATATTTTAAAATGAGATTATGATATATTGGCTAAATCTATAGAGAGGGAAAATATCCCTTTTTATAAGACGAAAAAATCGATGGCTGAGTGGTAATTATCAGGATGTAGGCAGCCAGCAAAGAATAACTTTATTTAAATATCGCCGACGTTTCGGGAACGCATCGCTCCCATCTTCAGGACGACAAAATTGTCAATGTTGCTTGATATTGATACATTTCGGCTCATACAAAAATAAATAAATCAAATTTAAAAAGACGAGGAGAATTGCATTAGGTGCAAAATGGGCCCGAAACATCGCTACTGGCCAAGATTGAAAGCGTGAGTCTTTCAATCAAAGAAAGTTTTTCAATCTTGGCCAGTGATGTTTCATTTGCACCTAATGCGATTCTCATATATAGCAAATTTAGTTTATTTATTTTTGTATGAACTAAATGTATCAATATCTAAGTAACATCTGTAATATCTGAACAACAAAGGCAATGTGACGTAAAATGTTTAATATGCTCTCAAAGCAAATAAAGGAGGGACTAAATCAAAATATTGACTTTAAAAAAAGACTAAAAAGACATTTAATTGGAAGAACCATTTATTCATTGGAAGACTTTTTTTGTAATTTTCTCTGTAGTGTCATTTGTGTTGTTTTGTAATCTGTGTGTGTGTGTGGTTTTTTTTTCTCGCCATGTATAAATGTTAAAAATGCCATGTATAAAAGTTGACGCTTCCATACACAAGAATTTGTGTCTACAGGAAGGAAATAAATAATAATAATAATAATAACATGGACAATTTATCGTCCTGAAGATGGAAGCGATGCGTTCCCAAGAAACGGTTGCTAGGTTAAAAAATAATTTTTGAAGGGAATAAGTCTAAAAGCTAAATTATATGGACTACCCTACGGGCCTTTTGCTTCAGTTCTAGTCAACTACTCCAAATTTATCCGACTACAGCCCATTATCAATAAAGTAGGCCAATAAGTATTATCAATAAGTAAGCCTACATTCGACCTTTATATATATATATATATATATATATATTTTTTTTTTTTTAGTGAAATTTTCAATTTTTCTCTGTTGCGAAAATCATTTTGAATTTTTTTTTTATGGGTGCGCAATTTCATTCGACGTTTTTACTTTTCTCTTTTTTTCGCTGGATCCCATGTATACCGAAAGGACCTGAGAATAAAAAAGCCAGCATTTCGATGGATTCCTCTCACATAATCTTTAATTAGTAGATATTTCGATCGGCATCATCCTGATCATCATCAGTACAAAAAAATTATTTGATGGAGGGCCCGTGTAAATATTACCAATTGTGTAATTATATGTTTGTTTGTTTGTTTTTTTAAATAAGAAATGCAGATTTCTAAAAAGCGGGACATTTTTTAAAATCGGCTGGGCATTCCCCAAAAAGCGAGACGTATGGTCACCTTATACCGAACCCAAAGTCTTAACCAGTTAATCTCGATCTGGGCTCTTATTTAATCATGTGATTAGCTTAAATAGACGTGAAAAAGATTCAAAAGCCAGGTTATCTGGGGGATAGCAAGTTAATTAGATGTCCTCCGACCTCTAGGCGTCATTTGTATTTATTTAAATTGATAAAAAGTTTAATATCAAAATTTAGAGAAAAAGATTTTAATCTCTCTCATTCTCTATCATCTGTTTTATTCAATTGAATTCCAGTTCTAACTGAACCAGAATCTAGAAATTTGTTATCTTGTGGGAAATCGAAATATCTAACCATAAGAAAAAAAAATTAAGAAATGGAGGGGGAAATACGATGTGTGAGTTAATTAGTAGCTATCTAGACTAGCTTGAAATTTGGAAGTCAGCAATCATTAATTAATCATTAAAAAAGATGAATAAATATGAACAGCCAATAAAAGTCTGTATGCAGATTCCAATCACCGGAGACGTTTCGGGATTCTTTTAATTTTTATTAATTTGTCTTCTAATAGCCAACCCAAGATAATATTCTTTTTAATATAAAGTTATATATGAGTTATGAGAAATAGGAATTTTTCTCTCTTAGCTATATGTTAAAAGTTTAAGATAATAAGGAATAATTTCCAAAAAGAGAATGCAGCTAAATTTATTTCATTTGATTTTAATAAAAATTCTTAATCACTTGCTGACGTTTCGGTTAGGGTTTGAACCATCATCGGAGCTGTGATTTTGTCTTTATATTTTTAAACAATACATTCATACTATCATAATAGTCCGATGATGGTTCAAACCCGAACCGAACGTCAGCAAGTGATTAAGAATTTTATTAAAATCAAATGAAATAATTTTGGCTGCTTTCTTCTTTTGGAAATTATTGGCCTTATTTTCTTGAACATAACACACAGCTATAAAAAAATATTCAATTACTATATGTTGAAATATATGTTGATTGGATTCGATATTTTGATAGAAATACACGTTTTGAGGCTCTCTGAATACAAAAAATAAGAGTCCCGTAAAATGGTCTGTCTGTGAACAAAATATCTCAAGAAGGAAAAGCGCTAACAAGGGTGAAATTTGATATCTAAGTTAGGTACCCCTTGAGGTGCGCGAAAATACCGGCTTTTTAAATAAAATCGGTCAAAGAGTATACAAGCTGACAAGTTGCGTGGTGTGCGAACATCACACCAGATTTTTTAGCCTCAAATCCCCCTATAGGAATAAGATCTACATATTTATACTCATTGTCTTTTATATGTATAGGTATAAATAAGAACGTATTAAAATAAAATTGTTTTCTAGCTGTTATAACAAGAGCCAACACCTGAACAGCAAGCTAGGCTGCGTAATAATATGATTCATCCATATCTTTATAAATCATTGATTATTTTTCCACTTTCACTCTCATTATTATTATTATGTTATTAATTTGAAATTTTATTACTTATTATTGTTAATATTGAATTATAATGTAAGTTTTTATTATTATAAGAAATTTTATGATTGTGGATTGTCTATGATCATTAATTTAACGCAAGAGGGCAAACCTATCGGGGATTACGGTCTCTTTTTTTGGTACTCTAGAACAAAAACCTCTTACCCTAGGAATGAACAAAAAGAAACAAATGGGTTTAAAACAATAATATGCTATGATTTGTATAATAATTCGTCGTCGGCGGATATTCATGTTTAAAGAAAGGGTCCTTGAACGAGGAACAATCATTTCCTCGCTGTCTGTTTGAATAAACGATTTCTCATGAACCCAACAAGATAACAACAAAAAAAAAAAGCAAAAATACTTATATTTGAAAAGTTTTTACGGAAGTGAATGTATTGGATAGGCGAGAAAACAAAAGAGGGGGGGGGGCCTCAGGTATGTTTTTTATTGAACAATTTGATGCTGTTTGAAATTTGATCTGGGAAGAGCAAAGTGCAAATCGCAACATCAAAAATCAAAATTATTTTATCCATCACCTATTTTCGATTTATAAACGAGTTCAGTAAAATATATAAAGAATTTTGAAATTGTATGTAGATTGTTGAATATTTGTACAGATGGGGAAAATTTTTTTTTTTATTGATCCATCAAAATCAAGGAGAGAATTTTACAAAATTTGTTAAATTAAATTACAATTTTTAATGTAAAATTTTTTTAGGCTTGATGATAGTCAACGCATTGACCGAAACTTTTTTATAAATCCCTATCAACCAACGTAAAAATAATATTTAATATTCTTCTATTTACGCTAAAACATTCCAATTTTTTATTCTTCATATTTTATTAGAACAAGAGACGTTTCGGTCCAAGATTGTAAGATTATTTAAGTTAAAATAAGTAAAAGTTTAAATGCATTTAGCAGCCAGGAGAATAAAAAATTCTTTTTTTGTTAGACAGCAACGAACAGAAACACAGTAAGATGCTATTTTCAATATTTTATAAATATTTGATCTTATACGACAACATCCATTTGTATATCTTAACCATCTTTTCCCCTGAAAAGGTCAAGGGTAGCATCAAACATCCGAACACAAAAATAATTTAAAAGAAAAAAAACTTTACTGATATTGATACCAACCCAGGACCAAAACGTCGCTCTTGTTCTAATATCCTAAAAATCCACTTTACATTAACGCCAATCGCTTCTCTGTTTCAAAAGGATAGATAGATAGATAGATTTTTATTTATGCTCTGGAGGCACGGCCTCCTTGAGCATCTGAAAATAACATGTACAGTGAGGGACAATATTGAAGTCACCATGCGTTTTCTACTTGTGATGCTTTAATTGTTGTTATAAAAGAATAATTCGTATTATATATTAAATTTCAACTTTCTTAGTTTTGTCGTCACGGATTGTGACGTCATGACTTGTAGTGTCACAAGCCTTAACGTCACGGCTTGTAACGCGACATGCTGATAGAAAGGAAACCAAAAAATTTGGGAGGATAAAATAAAAATTTCACTTTTAAAATGAAAATCTTACTATTGCAAATTTTCTAGGTTTGAACCATGAAAAGTTTTCCATTATAAAAAATATAATATTTTTTTAAACAATGAAATAATCACAAGTGAAAACGCATGGGCGGGACTTAATATTGTCCCTCACTATTACATAATTCCGCTTTAACTGATAACAATACTGTACTGTCTTGTTCTCGCGCTTAAATGAAATTATACATTCAGCCTGTTACTCGGCAGTTATAATGCATCATTTTATATTGAATCATGGAAATATTTTATAATTTTCAAGATAAGTGAATTTTTTAAGGTCCTGCAGATTTCTCCTTCTGTCAGTTCTTATCTATTTCAAATATTTTCTTTTGTTTGTTGTCTATCTGATCTATGATTAACGGTAAAAAAATACTTTTTCCTCATTGATGATGAATTAGGAATTAGTTTAAAAAAATCGATCAAAGATAACAAAATGAAAGGTCCTATTGTACAAGTTTCAGAAAATATTTATATAATAATAATAATAATCCACAAGCTTTTTTTTCTTTTTTCAACGATAAGCTTTTTTTAGGTGTAGATCTGCAGAATTTTCAAGTAAAATTCTCCATATGAATAAAAAAGTTTGAGAAAATCTAATCAAATGGAATATTTTAAGAAGAAATCAAGAAACCTTTTTAGCAAGAAATAGTAAAAAAAAGAAAAAAGTAGCGTCTCCGATTGTAATAAAGTGGTGAAATTTAAAAAATAAAATAGAAAAATTATTATACGGGATTTGAAAGAAATAGATCTTTAGTCAAATATTCTAGATACGCTTCTCAAAGACGTTTCGTCAGAGAAACTGTTTTCCATCAGGACAAATGCCTTAAATGGTGTATTCAGTGGGTTAAGAGAAAATAAAATTGCCTATAGGGGTATGTGGTCAGATTCATTTCCCCACTTAACCCTCAACACAGCAAATTTAAATTCAATTGATACTGGCGACCGTAGGCACTAGTTGAAACCTGATAATATAGGGAATTGAATTTTATAACAAGCTGTGGCTGTTATGGAATTAGATCAATGATATAAACAGGATGCAGCCAATAATATAAAGCATATTTACAAATATTTACAAATATTTCCAGCCATTAAATATTATTAAAGCATATTTTGATAAGACTACGAACGTTTCGGCTATGATCTAAAAAGCCATCTTCAGCCCTTCAAGAGTATATTTATATTATAATATTAACTACAAAATCCCTCGGGCTTATCTTAAGGTTACTCTACCTCTATACCCACCCTCAGGGTTCACCCCACCACCCATATTTTTATTATTTAACCATTTGATACCAAATTTAAATAAAATCCTACCCCTAATATTTATATTATATAACATATTTTAAAATCTTATATGCCTAGTTTAAATACTTTGAATTGAGTGTGATGGGAAAAATTGTTTAAAAAAAAAAAAAAAAGAACATACAAAATAGATTTTAATATGTATTAATATATATTATGAGTGTATCAATAAGTGAATATAAGAGCAAGACCCTGAATGAAGAATTGAAATTCCCATACTAGGTTATGTGTTTCAAAATAATTTTGTTAACTTATACAAGACTTTTATAACTTCTCAAGATGACAAACCAAGTGTCGAAATACGTAGAGCTTCTGGGTCATGGAATTTGAGGTCGAAAGAGATCCGCCCTGAACGATGAAATTTTTCTAAATTATATTAGTGACCAAATAATAAGGAAAAATCGGGTCGGGTAACTCTGATACAAAAAAAAAAAAAAAATGTAAAATAGACAAATAAAGATGAAATTGAATATTAAAATTTTCTAATAGAAAATTTTCATCAACACATGTAAATGTATTATGTATACCCCTAAAGCCTCAAAAGAGATAAGGGGAAGAAATGGAATCAATAAATATTATTATTAGTAGTAGAAAAATAAAAGGCCAAGCAGCTAGGTTTATTTCTTTAATAAAAAACCAGCGGACGTTTCGGTCGACTATGCGACCATCTTCATGGCTACAATGGAGTTTATAAAAAAAACAACATCAAGAGGTTGTATAAATAAAATAATCTGATGGATCGTAATGAATTTTATGAAATGTCTGTCAAAGAACTTAAGAGGTTTTTCTATTGACTGAACTCTAGGTAATGATAATTTTTATGTCTTGAAATTTTATTTATACAATTTCTTGTTGTTATGATTTTTTTATAAACTCCATTTTGGCCATGAAGATGGTCGCATGGTCGACTGAAACGTCGCTGTGGGTTCTCTATTAAAGAAATAAACCTAGCTGCTTGGCCTTTTATTTTTCTACTACGTATTGATTCAGGTATTCACCTCGCTAACAATTATTAAAATTCTCTATTGAGAATTGATATTATAGACTAGATTATGTGTTTCAAAATTATTTTAATGACTTTATTCGTAAATTTGTCACTTGGTTTCTCATCTTCAGAAATTATAAAAGTCTTGTATAAAGTCAATAAAATAATTTTGAAACAGATAGCCTAGTATATTATAATATCAATTTCCTATAGAAAATTGTAATATTCTTTTCCTGACTGTATTTGTCTATTTTACATTTTTTTTTAAATGTCTTTTTTGATAAGTGAGTTCCAGTTTTCGTTATTATTTGATCGCTAATAAATTTCTTCGTTCAGGGCGTGAAGCGAATCTTTGATCCCTAGCACAAGAGGCGAGATCTCTTTCTACCTCAAGTCGATGACGTTTTATTTTGCTTTTCTACTCTAATCTAATTCCAACATCTTCAACAATTGTGTCAAAAAATATTTAAAAAAAATGAATATTCTTTGAAAGTTCAGTATTTCCGTACAAAAAAAGGTTATAATACAGAAAAATAATAAATTTTTTTAATAATAATAAAACTTGTAATGGTTGAGTTACTTTGAGGAATAAATAAATTAAAAAAAAAAAAAAGAAAAGAGTTTTAACTGTAGTTTATATTATAAATTAATTCAGATTTAGTTTAAGTGCCCTTAGGGTTCGGGTATTGTTATTAAATTTTGCAAGTCCTTAAGGCGTATTGCCTCCCTCTCTCTTGTTTAAACTCTTATTATAACAACTCAAACAAGAAAATATTCAATCAAACTGCAAAACTCTCTCAAGAAAATGAACTTTAACATTTAATCACTCTGATCTCTTTCTTTTTGAAATGAGAATAAGATTGATACTCACTATATAATATAAAATGAATATGAATATAACCTTTTTACGCTACTGCAGTGGTTTCCGAACTTTCCTGCCTTAAAAATATTTTATCGTACACCCCTCCCCCCTCCACCCCCATTTAAAATATCGAGTTAGAAATCTAAATGTTTCTATCGTTAAAAAACCTGTGAAACCTCGCATATATTAAAAATTTTCTTTTATAAATGTTTCTCGTATTACCTACACCACCTCCCTCTCCAATTTTTACTTTCTCTTACCTATATATATTATATATAGTAAGAAAGTATTGGATTCGTATTAAAGATGTCGGTGGATGGGGAAGGTCCGAAGATTTTGATGGATATACACGTTTTGAGGTCCCTGAGTCCAAAAAAGTGCTTTTCGCAACATTGTCTGTGTGGGTTCAATTGAATTGATAAGGAATTGAGCTAGGTGGTTGAAATTTTATTAGGCATACCCCTGGAGCGTGAAAATAAGCTTTTAATCAAAATCGGCCAAAGAGTACTAGTACTTTACTGATGTACTTTTTCAGATTTTTTTTTGATTTTCTCAAAATTCGCTCTAACAATTTTGATTAGCTCTTTCAAATGTATATTCTCATTTTGCTCTCAAAATTGTTTGACGCACACCTTACTCGTGTACTTCATAGTAAATATAGGAAAAATGGTTGCCATGGTGATAAAATATAAATATTTTCCCATACTTATAAATTTTACATCTTGAATTTTAATATATCGATGGAAACTAAACATGTCTATACAAAAAATCTGGTGTGACAATCACACTTACCTTTGGTAAAGAAAAGTTGTGTGCTGTGCGACAGTCACACCAGATTTTTTTTACATCATTTCGGTACATGCACCTTGAATTACATAATACAAATTATTAACAAAGATATTATAATTACTAACATGAATATTTCGGATGCAAGAGATAAGATAGCTAAAAACAACAGATAGCTATTTTGAAGATTGTAATATCTTTCTTAATATTTAGTATTATGTAATTTAAGGTTCTGAAGAGGGTGCATGCCTTCATTATATACCTCTGATAACAAAAATGTTTCTTTCCACTAATCACCTTCAATCTCGTGCTACGAGCGAATTCAGCATAGAAGAATTTGTGCATAATATATTATAAAAATTAAGGCGAAAAGTCCTGGCCTCTACCGACTCTACCCAAGGAAAATATTCACTCATTTACGAATTGCCTTAAAAATAAAATTCCCTCCTCCTGTGTGGAAGTGAAAAATAGCCTATTTTATTAAATAAACATATCTTTTTTAAGATAGCAAGTTTGCGAGATATGTTTGTGCTTAAGATTGGGCAAAATTGCACCCCCTGGAGTCGAACCAGGACCTCCACGCTTTCTCGGCGCGTGAACTACCCTTATCCTAGGGATGTTGTGCTTATCGGGTAGTCCACCCGCAGGGAAAGCGTGGAGGTCCTGGTCCGACTCCAGGGGGTGTAATTTTGCCCAATCTTAAGCACAAACATATCTCGCAATCTTGCTATCTTAAATGATATATTGACTGGCTAATGAACAGTCTATTTGAGCATTGATTGAAAAAACTCCATCCTTTTCAAACAAGGCTCTACCTAGTTAATATCTTTTTTTATTTTTTAATTCCTGTTGGTATCTGATTAACAAGTTACTCTTCCCATTAAACTTACTTGGAGTAAGAAGTTTCTAAATGGGTAAGTTTCCTTAAAATGATAAGAAAGAAAGTTTATTGGATCCCTCCCCCCTTTCCTTGATGCTTTCCTTTTTATGGGTCATTTATTTAAAATTAAATCAAAGAGTTATTTAAATGACAAGGTTAACTTAACTTAATTATTTAATCCTTTTATAATCTTATTATATTTTCAAGGTGTTCGATTTAAACAATAACTTCACGCCCCAACACATCCCAACCCCCTTTCCTGCTCCGTTACGGCTACATAAAACAACAAGGAAAAAAGTGATTGTTTCTAGTTTTTTCATTAATATTTGATAAAAATTATATTTTGAATTGGTCAAAATAACCAATTAACATTATTAACAATAGGCCTAAAATAAGAATTATTTATTAATTAGATTTAAGAGATAGAGTCTGGGGATGGAACCCCGGATCTCCAGCCTATCTGAGATATCTATCGCCGTGCTTTCTTTGCGCTTTGTCCACCATCATTTGACCACCTAAATGTTTTTATTGTTTAAAAAATTTATTGTTACATTTTTTTAAGATTTCTTTTGAAAATTTGATAAAAAGTCTATTTTAAAACAGGAAAATTTATAATAATATTAATTTGAGTTTTTATTAGTAAATCGTAAAATAATATAAAAGAGTGAAAGGTGATTATTGAAATTCAAAAAAACAAGGACTTTTTATACTCATTGCATTTGTTTATATATTCTTTATTTTCAAAAAGGCAACCATTTTTTTTTTTTATTAGGAATTCATTAAGATCTTATAAAATGACATTAAAGGAGATGAATGAAAGGGGGAAGTAAAAGGGGATGAATCCCTTATGGGAAGAAGGACGTCGACGAGGACGAGGAGGCCAAAAAAGAGCTCGAGAGGGAGGGAGGGAGAGGAAGGCGAGTCAACAACCGAACGGACCGGCAGGAGCACAGCCAGGTGGCGGCGGCCCCTCTCCCCTCTCTATCTTTCCATCTCTTTCTTGGCCTCCAAAAAAGAATGGGACAAATTCAACTAAATCGGATCGTTACCCGCTCATGACTCAACTTCAATATTCAAATAATAATACACATTTCTCGCTTACCTTTTATTTAACAGATGACCAATACATGACTGTCAAAAGGAAAAAAAAATGATGAATTTTTTGACATTCAACAACAAAACACACCACCTCACAAAAACACGTTTTTTTTTTACACAACTAATTACACACAATCACTTAAAATCACGTGAAAACGAGCATTTCATAAGCACACTACATGTTTTACTTCTTTTTTCACTCGAATAAAAAAAAGCAAGACTTTCACAAACGAGTTGCATGCAATGCGAGCGAATGCGAAAATGAAACGAGACAGGGGAGACGTGATGAAGGCTCACCAGACGCAGCGCTACCAACCCAACACATAAGTCCCCAGACTCACATATCTTAATTAAAAAATTAAAAATTAAAGTGTATCGACATCTTAAACATAAATAAAAAGCTATTTTAAATTAATTATGGAATTTATTTTTAATAATATTTTAAAAAGGATTTTTTAGGGATTTTATTTTTATTTAATTCAAATGTCAAAATAATTTTTAATAAAAACGACAGCAATAAATTAAAAATAAGTGATATAAAAAGAGAAATGCAGTATTTTTAATTATAATCACTAAAAATAGTTTGTTACATTTTTTTGTAATTTGAATAAAATAAAATTCACCTGAGCGCAAAATTCAAAATATAATAAAATGTCAATACTATTGATCGTGTATGGGGGGGTATTAAAGATTGATTGATTGTTTGATCTGTGATTGATATTGAAGAAGCAGTATTGATGAAAATTTAATTTTTTTGATTTTCAAACATCAATTTTCGAAAGTGGTGAGGATATTGACAATAGTATTGATCATGTGCGGTTATTTTTCAATAATTTGTTCAATACTCGTAGTTCAAATAGAAATTTGGTCGAGGGAGATTTTTTTGAATTGCCTTCTCTCTTGAATTTATTGACCCTACCTTTTCTAGTGGAAAGTGTGTGATTTTTATTTTTGTTTATTTTAGCTTTAAAACGAATGAGAAGACAGAAATAATTGAAAATTTTGGTCAATTAAGTGATACGGATGCTGAACATCTTAAACATTTTATCGAGATTTATGAGACGCTCCCTCAATTATGGAACCCACGGTTAACATCATACAAGAAGAGAAACAGTCGCAAAAATGCTATACAGAAACTCCTTCCGATCTACCAAAAACTGAAACCAAAAGCAGGTGAGACTGGGCTGAAGTGCGAAAAAAAAAATAAAGAAGTGTGACACTTTAAACTGACAATAGTATTGTCAATATTATTCAGGGGGGGGTAAATTTAAAAAAACGTCCCGGGGGGGGGAGAGAGGAATGGAGGGGCGCCCCTCTTCTTGCACAAAAATTTTTAAAATTATTAAAAAAAAAAAAAAAAAAAAAAAGAAACCCCCTTTTTAATTACCCTCTCTGACTCCGCTTCCTCTCACTCTAGCCAATAAAACGGAAGTCAGTGGCTAGCACTTTATATTATAGTATGATGATATTAAAATTTAATTCGACTTTTATTCAATGTTTCTTATATGTTCTACTTTTCTTGATATTAATAAAATCAAAGGTTGCTGAATTGGTAAAGTGTTCAACAATTAATTTTTTCCATCCTCACTTTACCAAACTTTCCGAGTTCAAATCTGTCTCCTGCATTTTTTTTTCATTGTTATTATTATCAATTTTTACTTTCTCGTATAGAGAAAGTTATGTAATCGTAAAAAATTCGACTTCGAGATTTTGATGTTTCTCCACGTTTTAGACCTCCCTGAGTCCAAAAAAACCATTTTTGGCATTATGTCTGTGTGTGTGTGTGTGTGTGTGTGTGTGTGTGTGTGTGTGAACACGATTGCTTAAAAACCAAAGCAGCTAGATCGATGAAATTTGGTATATGCTCCTTACACTAAAATTGTAGATTTCTATCAACTTTTGGAGTAAATACGTCACTTGGAAGTAGTACTTTACTTAAAAAGTTTTTTCAAAAATTTTGAAATTTTCAATTTTTTTGTTATATTATGATAAAATACTCTATTTTAAAAAGTATTTATTCTTTGACATTTTTTCGAAAACTGAATAGTTTTTGAAATAATCACAGAAGAAATAGAAAATATTCGTTAATTTTGATAAAAAATCAAAACAAAATCATACAAGTGTCATTAAAAAAGGGCAAATATAAACAAATGAATTTGTGAAACGAATGAATTTGTTTATATTTACCCTTTTTTAATGACACCTGTATGATTTTGTTTTGATTTTTTATCAAAATTAACGAAAATTTTCTATTTCTTCTGTGATTATTTCAAAAACTATTCAGTTTTCGAAAAAATGTCAAAGAATAAAAACTTTTTAAAATAGAGCATTTTATCATAAAATAACAAAAAAATTGAAAATTTCAAAATTTTTGAAAAAACTTTTTAAGTAAAGTACTACTTCCAAGTGACGTATTTACTCCAAAAGTTGATAGAAATCTACAATTTTAGTGTAAGGAGCATATACCAAATTTCATCGATTTAGCTGCTTTGGTTTTTAAGCAATCGTGTTTACACACACACCCAGACGTAATTCCAAAAGAATATACGAGAAAGTCTCGGGGAAGTCAATCCCCATATTTTTATTTGACAGAACACAACTTTCTCTTACCAAAGTTATGAGAAAGTTGTGTGCTGTGCGCCAGTCACACCAGATTTTTAATTTTCTAAGAAATGAAATAAATCAAACAATATAAATACAATAACCTTTTGTCTCTTTATAATTGTTAACTAGTA
This sequence comes from Euborellia annulipes, assembly GCA_023213315.1. Classification (NCBI taxonomy): domain Eukaryota; kingdom Metazoa; phylum Arthropoda; class Insecta; order Dermaptera; family Anisolabididae; genus Euborellia; species Euborellia annulipes. The sequence continues at coordinate 70,110 of JAKCPI010001229.1, forward strand.
AATGGCTGATTTCTGTCTTTCTCTTATTTATTTATCGACATTCCACACGTTTGTTTTTTAAGGCCACCGACCAGAATTTCCTCCGTTCTTGGTGGCTTTTGCTGTCAGACCTAAAATATTAGTAAATATTTTCTACATTATGCCTCTGCAGCATTAGAGAATTCTCAACTTAACTGAGTTTCTCTTCACTTGTTGGTTTGGATGTCCTTGTCAAATATTTAAAGACAAACAGTTAAGAAAAAAAGTAAAAATGAAAATTATTTATAAATGATTTTAAACAAATAAATCTTCTAGGGTATATAAATTTCTTTTAATTTAGTCTCCTGGGTTTTTCTAAATCTTCAAATTTGACTTACCTTTTGATTCGTCCGTCTTTTCTTTCCTTTCTTAGTTGCCTAGTAACAAAAACACATAATTTTCCATTTATTTATATTTCTCCCTTTATTTTTATTTTATTTATTATTTTCTCCCCGAATATGAGATAAAATGCGAGCTGAGCTTGGCTACATGGAGGAGGATGAACTGCACCCCGGGCAAGAAGATGCTGAGGGGGGCTGATCTTCTTCATGACCCTCACTATGGTATTCGAAATCGGATTAGGCTATTACACCAATTCGAAAACGTTGCTGGTTGAGGCGTTCCACTCGCTTAGCGACTTGTGCACTGTCATCTTGGTCATCGTCTCGTTTCGGATTTCGTCTCGTCGTTGGGAGAGAAGTACCTTTGGCTTCGCGCGCGCTGAAGTTGTCGGGACTTTTGTCAACTGCGTCTTCTTTGCCGGGTCATGTCTCACGATTGCCATCTCGTGTATCGGGCATTTCATTGAACGGACGCCGATTCGGCGGCCAATTCTGCTTCTCTACATGGGCTCTTATGGCCTCGCATTCAACTTCATCGAACTCATGGCTTTCCATTTGTTCCATTCGAATCAGAACGCAACATTCGGCGACGAAGTTGGCCATTCGCATAATCACATTTCGCAATGGTTGCCTGAAGAAAGAGAGAATGAAGTTTCGTTTGTGCATCTCGGCTGCAAATCATTTTTCTTCGTGATCATGCACGACGCTCTGGGATCGCTGACTGTCGTTATCATCGGCACTCTGCTCTTCCTGTTCGAGTCGCAGCCCGATATCTACTACTTAGACCCGGTTTGTGCACTCTTGCTCATAATCATAATCCTTTACACGATCTGGCCGATATTCAAAGAGTCGGGGTATATTCTCATGCAGCGGGTGCCGTTTAATATCCAAATCCAAGATTTAGAGAGACGATTACTCGCTGAAGTTCCCGAGATTGAATCCATTCATGAATTGCACATCTGGCAGTTGGTGGGGAGCACGGTGATCGCGACGATCCACATCCGATGCAAATCACTCAAGAAATATATTCAAATTGAAAAAAAAGGTAAAAAAAATTAATATTTTATTTTATTATTTATTTTTTTTTTAATTCACCTCCATAGGTTAAAGAGTTCTTTATCCGGGAGGGTATTTACGAGACGACAATTCAGCCCGAGTTCAAAGATCCATGTCCACGTAAAAAGAAGATGCCCGATGATGAACTCCTTGATGATGAATGTCTTCTCGTTTGTCCTGCCTGGGATCGATCGTGTCTTTTACGCACCTGTTGTGGACAACTCAATCATCCCGAGCTCGTCCAAGATTGAAACATAAATGCTTAATAAAATTCTATAAAAAAAAGTAAATCTTGTGTATTATTATTGAATATCTCAAACAAGTATTTGATAAAAAATCAGAATTGCATATATAAATATATATATTGTGTTTATTAATAGAATTTTAATATAAAAGTACGGTGGAGTGAATTGGTAAAATTTGTAAAATACTTGATGAAGTACCGAATAATGCTCAAATTAATCTTTTTTCTGATATTATCTATTACGATCATTACAGTAGTCATGTGTAGTTCTTCTGGTGTGTTGTTTATATAAATACGAGAGGTGTCAAAAAATAACAGAAATTATTTTTTTACTAGAAAATTCTGCTTATTTTTATTCAAATTCCATTACAGACCTTCAAAGTAATCTCCCTCGGACAAAATATAACGATTCTAGCGGTCAGTCCTCTGTTCAAAATACTCTCTGAAGCCCCTTTTTGATAGTCTGTTGAGTATACCCGCCAGACACCTCTAACACCTCGGTTAAGTTACCTGGAATAAATCTTGCCTCTAAAATAAAATATAATCCACGGGAAATTTTATAAGTTGACCAAGAACTTGAAAATTTCTTATTATAAATGTATAAAAAATAATAAAAACGTTATAATATCAAGATTGGGTTTAATAGTGAATTAATCTTTTTACTACATTGAATTAATCATCTAGTATTTAACTACTCTACTACTACTAGGAGAGAGGGGGAGGGAGGGAAATTAAATTTTCGGGATCTCATCCTCCATTCGTGTCAGTTGGATGTTGCGTTCCGTTTGCGACTCTGGACCAGCCAACACCAATCGTCTCCTGATGTCCAAAAGACGCAGATCCGTGGTCAACGCCTGGTTCTTGTTCTCGAGATCCTCGTCGAGTCGAAGCAAATGGGCCTCAAGGAGATTGAATGTCCCTCTAGCAGCATCCAACTTGTCCTTTAGATCATTACGAATCTGCCGGAGTTGCAATACTTCCGCTGATAGTCCAATCTAAAAAAAACAACAACGAATTAATAGAAGGTGACAACGTCTTACAGTATAGGAACCGAGTAGGGAAGTATAATATGTATATAAAATCTGGTGACTGGCGCTTTAGCACACAACATCTTGAAATTCGATTGTACCATACTTGCGGAAACTAAATACATGTCGACACATTTAATCTGGTTTTACGAAGCACAGTACTCAATTTTATTTTACCGCTAAGTGCGCGCGGCGGTAATATAAAGTTGTGTGCTAACCAGTCACACCATATTTAGTCAAGGGACCTCAAAACGTGAAGTCCATTTAAATCTCAACATCTAATTTTAGACATGAGTCCTCTACTTTCTCTGTGATATATCTCTATTACATATTTACATAGGTAAGTAACTAATAAGTATAGACCGAGTTGAGATGCACGAAAGACTTGGATAAAAGCACATATGAAAAATTTGCTCGTTATGGCTGTAGATTCGAATGGCTAATCAGATCAGACTAAATTTGATCTCGGTGTACGTTGCTGTAAGTAAACCTCTAAATGACTATTAAAATTCTGGTTTGTGACTCACACAACTTTCTCTTGTCTTCGGTAATCAAAGTTGTACCGAACCATATATAGTTTCCGACAGTACAATTGAATTCAAGATGTAATTTTTTTTTATATAAAACATTTACGCTGTTTTTTCTCATTCACACTCACACTCACCCAGTCTTTGCAGCATCTTAGGCCATTTAAGACTTTGAGACGATAACCATTATATATATATATGATAATATCTATTGGGGATTCAGGCATTTCTATTTAAGCCATCTGGTATCAAATGGCTTAAATAAGGTCATCAGACTGCCTGGGTCCGAACCCGCGACGTTTTTTATAAGAGGTAGGCACGTACCTACGCCAAATCACAGGGGCAAGATGGGCTAATTTATAAGTATGGGAAAATATTTAAATTTTTTACCATGGCAACCATTTCTCCTATCTTTCCTATGAAAAATACAAGAGACAAAGTCTCAGCTTGCCCTCGGGGCTTGGTGTAGAGGGAGTTGGCGTCCTTAGGCTCATAGGCCAGGCAGTCGCGGAGTTCAGGTACCCCAGCCGAATCCGATGATTTTATTTAAGCCAATTGGATGCCAAATAGATCTTAAATACAAGGAGTGCCTAGAGCCCCATATATGTATATTAAATCAACCAACCGGACATCGTAATTAAAGAGTGCTTATATGGCCCCTGAGCTTGCCAGAAAACCATTGTGGATGTGTGTGTGAGTGTGAGTGTGAATGAGAAAAAATGTGAGTAGTGTTTAAAATTGAACACAGACACGCAGACAGACCATGTCGCGAAAACCACTTTTCTGGATTCAGGAGACCTCAAAACGTGTACATGTATATCCATCAAAATCTCGACATCGAATTTTTTACATGAATAAAATACTTTCTCTCCATATATATTAACATATATAGAGGTTAAGAGAAAATAAAAAATCAATTTACTATCAAATTTATTTTTTTTGAAAAAAAAAATTGCCATTTTTCCGCAATGGATAGGCCTATCTATTTGTCCATAAAAGCTACATTTAATCTATTTTTAGAAAGATTAGTTGAATACCTCAGACTTTTTTAGATTTGACGTAATTTTAACGCGTGAGAAGCGCGCGGAGAGAAAGTCTTATCTGAAAGTTTTTCAAGATGAGCTTACCTGAGCATCATCTTGGACCAATTCTGGACCAGGTCGAAAGATTCGATTCTCTAAACGAGTCTCAGCTAATTTTAGAGCATTCGTTTTATTGAGATGTGCATCTTCTAAAGCTTGAATTTCCTTATGAAGTTTATTCATTTCATCGACCATCTTGAATCGTTCCCAGCCCAGCTCGTTTTTGGCTCGTTGAACTTCGAATATTCGTCTGGAAAATTAAAGTGTGAGTTATTCTCAGAACGGACCAGAGACGGACCTCTTCCCTGGTGTGCAGAAAAGTAAAATACTAAAAAAATGTCATTGTTCAATAGTGAAAGTAGCAGTCAATTATTTGGTTCAATACAATGAAAAAGAGCGAATGATAAGCGGTGAAAGGGCAAGAGTGGCTGGCTGGCTGTCGCCCAGGGTCGTATCATAGCCTTCATGCCTAGGGGGAAGGGAAGTAAATCTATTTTTAAGAATACAAATAAAACTGTTAATGAATAGAGGAGGGATTGTTTTATATAAAAGGAACAAATTGACTGCTAACTGGTATCATTCAAACAAACTACACAGTTCTATCGAGATTTACTCTCAAACCACTCAATCCACTCTCAAAATGATGAAATTCATCGTAAGTACTCTCTATCTCTTTTAATTTTTGAAACGATAATTTCAAATCAAAATATATATAGACATTGGTTACTAAAGGAGCAAAACATTTATTTATCAGCAAATTGTGAAAATAAGACTTAAGGAGATTCGGGCGGTTTTTGCTGATAAGATGGCGTTAGGTGTCTTAAAAAGATAGCCAAAAAGCCCAACTATTACGAAAATTTGCCAACAGATGGCAGGATGGTAGTACTATATTTAATTTCAAGTATTTGTTTGATATTCGTTGATTTTTTAATAATGAAATAGTATATAAATATTATTATATGTTATATATCATTTATAACAGTATAAAAATATATAAATATAAGGATCTGATAATGCCGGCTAGTGTTAGACTGGCCTGCCATCTTTTGCAAGAGTGCTCAACTATTTGGCCGTTAGTTTTAAAATAAATACGATATTTATTTTTTACCTCGTACACTTTATTTAATTATTATAGGTTGATGATGATTAATGATTTTTAAATTTTAAGATTAAAAAAAAAAAAAAATTACAATTTTTATAATAGAACGTTTTTTTACATTTTCTATAAATATAAAAAAAAATATTTTTTAATTAATCGTAATTTAAAAAAATCTGGTGTGACTGGCGCAAGCACACAACTTTCTCTTACCTTCGGTAATCGAAAGTTGTGTTCTGTGCTTGTCACACCAGATTTTTTGTGTCGACATATATTTAGTTCCCGACAGTACGGAACATATGAATTCAAGATGTAAAATTTATAAGTATGGGAAAATATTTATATTTTGTTACCATGGCAACCATTTCTCCTATCTTCCCTATGAAATACAAGAGTAAAGTGGTCTTCAGAAGATTTCAATCGCAAAATGAGAATATACATTTTAAAGAGCATCTAAAAAATAATTGATTTTTGAATTTTAAAAAAAATCGTTGGAGCAAATTTTGAGAAAATCGAAAAAAACTGAAAAAGTACATCAGTAAAGTACTAGTACTCTTTGGCCGATTTTGATTAAAAGCTTATTTTTCCGGTCCCGGGGGATGTTTAACTTAAATATAAAATTTCAACCTCATAGCTCAATTCCTTCATGCTTAAAATTGAACACACACCCACCCACCCACACACCCACCCACAGACAGACCATGTCGCGAAAACCACTTTTTTGGATTCAGGGGACCTCAAAACGTGAAGATCCATCAAAATCTCGACATCGAATTTTTGACATGAATCCAATACTTTCTCTCTATATATATATTACATATATACATAGGTAAGAGAAAGTAAAAAGCATGCTATTATGTAAAATGCTCACGAATTTAAATCATTTAAAAGAAAAACAAAATACTTTAAAATGCCTCAGTAGTTTCGGACTCAAGATTCAATGTGCCCTCCCTCCTGAAACCCTTTAAGTCTCCCAAGTGGTTATTCCCAAGAAATCAACTATCACCGAGTCATTTGAAATTGGTTTTATAAATTCAGAGAGTTTGATTAATTGAGTTTGGTTTCAGGTGTTGTCTGTCCTGGTCGCCGTGGTCGCTGCCGCTCCTCAGCCCAGCGGTATTGGCCTTGGTCTTGGCCACGGTATCGTGGCTGCTGCCCCCGCTGCCGTCGCTCTTCCCAGCTCCTACTCCAGCGTGACTAGCATCCACCACGGTGGTGCCGTTGTTGCCGCTGCCCCCGCTGTGGCCGCAATCCCCGCCGTTGCTGCCGTTCACGCTGCTCCCGCTGTTGCTATCGGTCACGGTATCGGTCTTGGTCATGGCATCGGACTTGGACATGGTCTTGCTCATGGTTGGTAATGAGTAATCAGCATCTCAGTTGTAAATTTGAAGATGTATTATTTTATTTTTATTTTTTTCTGATTAATAAATTATTTCAATATGCTCTAATCTGTCTTTTTTCTTCATTAAAACCCAAACACTATTTTTTTTTTATAAAATTCTTAAAATATATCTAGTAAAATTTGAATTATTCTAAAAACAAAATACATTTATATAAGAAAATGGCGGCCAACTCTAAAAGATCGGATTAGAGTGGCGAAGTAACGAGGGCGGGATATTCTCTGAACAAGTAGGGAACATTTGGATCACTTTTTAGAGTTTCAACTTAGAAAATTTTAAGTTTTAATCAATTCTAAATAAACTAGAGTCAAATTGAGACGATTCATTTTGATGCAATTTTTCTATTTGATCCGCCTCTACATTTATATGAATAATTTGCTGTGAGAAATTCAAAGTAGAGAAGGAAGCAAAGCTAAAAATTAAGACGCTTGTATATATTGATATATATACGAGTATTAGCCTACAGAATGTTTTATTTGTGCATCCTCCCCTGCTTTATAAAAGTGAAAATACCTTCTTAATTTAAAATCTGTGGTGTCATGTTGAGCTCGGAGCTCATTATGAGTATTTTCCCGAACGATATAAAGCGCCTCTCGGAGTTTCCCAGATGCAGTGATTTCATTATCCGCTCGCAGCTTATTAAATCTAGGACAGACAAAAATTATAATTTTAAAGAAAAGATATAAACTTACATAGACAACGTAATATTTCAACTTAATAATAACAACATATTTCGTCCTTAAAAAAATTGTTCATATGTTTGAGAAACGTTACTATCCGGCAAACATAAAATCTTATTAGATATTGAAAAACATATAATCGAATATTTATTAATTCAAATAAGCGAAAAAGGTACCACCGCGAATTTGCCGATGGGTACTCAGCATGCCCAACTACAAGACCAACGTACCGCAATCGCTTATTTGAATTTGATAGATCTCTAATTTCAGTCTGCAGGAGAAACGCCACTCTAATCCAGCGTTCGGATTTCTCCGTGGACGAGGGCGATCTAGATAGTCGTTTTGAGAAGTCCTCTCAAGGGTGCAATAGGTAAATAAAAGCTCTGTGGTCCAGTAGTAGGGCATGCTGAGTAACTATCGGCAGATCCGTGGTACAGCTCCCGGCGGTTCCAACCTTTTTCGCTTATTTGAATTAATAAATATTCGATTATATGTTTTCCATTATTACTTCATGGACCAACACATGATATATAGGTTACGCCAAATCGACGAAATTTGCGTATTTCATGAAATCGGCAAAATTTTGCCGTTTTCGTGAATTCGGTTCGAGCTCACAAATTAGGCATTATCTTTTCATTAGTTTTGCCTATTTCTCGAAAAAAGCAGCTATTTGCTTTTTCGGGTTTTTCGTTTCTCGATTATATTTATCCCCTAAAGAAACTTGTACAAAGCAAACTTGGTTGACATAATTAGGATAATTAATCAAATAAAGTAAAATTAATTAAAATGTATTTATTTATCAAACAACCGATCAAGTCCCCTAGTTTCGGCCTTCGGTTCGGTTAGCACGGTCCAAAACCATCATGGGCGTAACTAGAGAATTTGGCTGGGGGGGGGGAGCCATGGGACTAGCCATCCTAGCTGGTGGGCTTGGAAAGCCCCATTTTTTCTCAATTTTTCTTGGGGGGGGGGGGGGGGAGGGCACGAACCTTCTGGGGGGGGGCAGGCCCCCACCCCCCTAGTTACGCCCATGAATACATACCATTCAGTTCGAGAAAATTACCTAGTTGTTTAATATTGCTTTTCTTTTTTATAATAAAATATAATTGAATTGAGAAATTTTCCTATCGTCCATTAATGATTAATAAATAATGATGGAATTAAACTTAAAGTGGATTGCTTTAAATAAAATTGTTTTTTTTTTTCTTTTAATTTAATAAAGTGCATTACCTAGAATTTTCAAGCCAAGTCTCATAGGGCACGCAATTGCCTGGGAGTCTCAAAGGATCAGGCTTATAACTCGTTCCAGCGCAATTTTTATCCATTAATAAATTAAATTTATCAATTTCAATTGAGTCGATTTTATTCCCAAGATCCAATTGCAATTTAAATTCAACTTCTTTAAGTCGATTCAATTGTTCAAATGCCGCTTGAGTTTTGTCCCTTATCGAAATCTTCAAAGCCTCCACTACCTAAAAAAAGAAAAAAAATTAAAAATTATTAGAAGAGCCATCGTGGATATTGATTTTTATTTCTTGTTTGTTCACTTACCCTGAGTTCGTTCTTTAATTCTTCGTCCCCTTCGTCCATGCTGAGTTCATTTCCGTTACGACAATCCCTCTGAGTGAGACAATCGGCGACGACACTCAGCGGCAGGGCCAACGCCTCGTATTCCCTTTCAGTTGAGCGTTTATCCACTTCGAGCAGCGAATGTTCATGCCTCACCGATTCTAAGCATTGTTCGAGGATGTCTCGCCATCTACAAACCTAGCAATAAAAACAAATAAAAATATTGTACTTCACTTTCCTGTAAATTAGACGGCCTTCCTCCATACGATTATAATAAAAATATTATTTATCAAAAAAGAGTGATTCTAAATTGTACTTAGACATATTTTTAAGAGAGAAAAAAAAAGATTAGACTAATGCTCTAAAAAAACGAGTCTGGTGACTATGTTGATAACAAGCAAAGTATTCTAATTATGCCTCTTAAAACAACGTATATATAATCACCTTAATTATCTGCCGACAAAGCAATTAAATTGTATGTCAGTGATAATATTATGATTTCCATGCATGTAAATTGTTTTGTCTACAGATAATTAAGGTGACTGATTATGTGTTAAAAATAATAGACCTGATAAAGGCAGAATCTCTATGGAAACGTCATTTTAGAAAACGTATTTCCTGGGAACAGGAGTCTGTTTTAAAACCCGGGACTGATCTCTCATTATTTTCAATCTGATTGGTAGAGAAAAGCCAGGAGCCTCGGGCTCTCACTGCGGAGTTACAATGTTATCATTTTAAGCAAGACATTCAATTTGTTTTTATATTTCGCATTACCATTTACTGGATTTCAAGAAGGGTATCTTATTCTTTTTCGAAATATTTATGAACAAGTTAAGAATTCTGCACCAGGCAGTTACTGCAGTTATAATAGGGTCTGACTGAAACTGAAACCGAATTTAGGCCTCAATCTTAGTTTCGGCCGAAATCGCAACCGTCCTGCGGAAAATTTTTCCCCCTCCTACCTTACCTTTTTTTTATGGAGACTAAATTTTTCCGCCCCTTTTTCGCCGGGCGAAAATTATTTTTTTCTTCCTAGCGTGGAAATCATTTGACCCTTTTTTTTTGCATACAAGTATCATCCCATCTTTTCAAACTCAGGTTTCGGCTGGTTATTGTCCGAAACCGAATATTCGGTCGGTCCCTACTAATTAATAAACGCAGGATGTAAATTTTTGCTGCTGGGTTGTTTCGGGGGTGCTCTGTATACGTAATATATGCAACCTTAAGGTCATTGAGTCTCTATATCACGTCCTGGTGGTGTGACCCGTTTATAGAGGTTTTAGGGACGGGGGTATTGAGTAAATTGAGCGAAGAAGAAATGTGGGATGTCCTCCGGAGTCCTCAGAATATCGAGGAGGTCAATAAACTCTACGACTTGCTTGCAAGAGAGAACGTTTATTATGAGAGAATAAAGGATTTGGATTTTACGAAGTATTGCTCCTTTTCAGCCTGGGTTACCCAGTTAAGGCACTTAGGCCACCTCAAATTGGGCCCTTTGTGTCTGTGGGCTGAGATTTTCTCCCATTTTCCTGCCCTAAAAGGAGATTTCGGCAATGTTTGAATTATTTGCGACACGAGTAGTGCTCAGACTCCACAGCTTCCTCGGCCCAACATTGTAGGGTCCAATGGCCCAATGTGAGATGGCCTATGTGCCTTAGTTAGGTACCCAGGCTGAAAAGGCGCAATACTTCATAAAATCCAAATCCTTTATTCTCTCCCAATAAACGTTCTCTCTTGCAAGCAAGTCGTAGAGTTTATTGACCTCCTCGACATTCTGAGGTCTCAGGAGGACATCCCACATTTCTTCCTCGCTCAACTTACTCAATACCCCCGTCCCTAAATTATCTCGGCCCCCATTTGTATTTGTAACTCACTGTACAATAGTGCTGATTTGGCAACGAGAAGAGAAAATATCCTAACAAGATTACCTCATTGACACGATCAGAGAGGCGAGCATCATTCATATACGTATTCCATTTGGTGGTGATATCGGTCTCATTGCGCAATTGCCGGCCTTCGTTTCGCAATTGAAAAGCATCTGCCCTTCGCGTATCCGATGTCTGTCGCATTTCCCATGTTCTTGCATGCCAATCGGGCAGAGCGACATGCTCAAGAGGTTTAGAGAACGTGACAATCGACATTTTCCCTTCCTAAATCAAATATTTCAAAAAACAAATCAATCAATCCAATGAATATATAAAATAAATCAAATTCAATCTTGCACTTACCTAATTTGGACTTTTTTTTTTTATTTTGAAATGACAATTATGATCAAAAAATGAGGTTGAAAATAAAATAGAGAAACTTATAATAATAATATTTATTTATTTTCTTGATACCATAGCAACATTGATTTGAAATATAAATTTTCATGGGTTATGTAGAGATTTCAATTTTTTTTTTGTTCTATATAACAAATTAAAAAATAATAAATCATAAATGAAAAAAACAGAGATACTATAATAGAAAAATTCTCCTCAAACGTGATATTGATATTCAATTCTCTCCAACAGCACAACAAAAATGGCTCATTTAAAATTATGCTAAGTGATTAGAATTTGAATTAAAAAAATGTTTATTACTATAAAAACAAGTAAAGATATAGTGTAACATAGAGAGTGACCAGACATCTCCAGGATTATTTTGTTTGCGATTACAAAGGAGCGAGAAAACATTTTTTTTTTTTTTATATAAATATTTTTAAAGCTGAATTTAACGCTATATATAAAATTAATATTTTTATTTTAACAACAATCAATAAAGTGTTAGTCCTGGATTTAGGACAAAACTCGACTAAAATTTCACATTCAACTAAGATAGAAGAGAAAAATCTAAAACGACGTTTTTGTGAGGGCTGAAGACAGAGGCCAAACTTAGCGAGGAATTAAGAAAAAATATTATAAATGGACCCGTGCCAAAAAATAAAATAAAGAATTGTCTTATCAAAGATTATAAACCTAATACGCTCTCTAATTATAAATAACAAAATGAGGGGGCAAACAGGCAGGAGAAAACTCAAAAATTTGTGATGTTTCTCTTTTATTATTACAAATAAAGCCTCCAATAGACCAGTTCAACTTTAAACAGGCTTGTTCGGTTAAAAACAGGATGGTTAAAACCGGTTTTAACCCTCTTGGTTTTAATCCAATTTCGACCAGTGGTTTTTATTGAGTGACCATTTAATTTTAATTCTGCACTCTGTGCGAGTATTTTAAAATTAAATTCCTCAGATAAATGAGTTATTAATAAAAAATTTGATTTCGAGGGTTTTAATATACTATCGGATATCCCAACACAAAAAAATCTGATGTGACTGGCCGCACAGCACAAAACTTTATCTTACCTTCGGTAATCGAAAGTTGTGTTTTGTGCTTGTCACGCCAGATTTTTTATGTCGACTATATTTAGTTTCCGACAGTACGGTACATTCGAATTTCAAGAAGTAATATTTATAAACATGGGAAAATATTTATATTTTGTTAGCATGGCTTCTCTTTCCTATGGAATACAAGAGTAAAGTGGTCTTCAGAAGATTTCAATGGTAAAATGAGAATATACATTTTAAAGAGCATCTAAAAAATAATTGATTTTTGAATTTTAATCAAAATCGTTGGAGTGAATTTTGAGAAAATCGAAAAAAACTGAAAAAGTACATCAGTAAAGTACTAGTACTCTTTGGCCGATTTTGATTAAAAGCTTATTTTCACGTTCTAGGGGGGTGCCTAACTTAGATATAAAATTTCAACATCGAAACTCAATTCCTTCATGCTTAAAATTGAACACACACACACACACACACACACACAGACCATTCTCGAAAACCACTTTTTTCGATTCAAGGGACCTCAAAACGTGTATAACCATCAAAATCTCGACATCGAATTTTTGACATGAATCCAATACTTTCTCTCTCAATATATTAACATATATATAGAGGTAAGAGAAAGTAAAAATGATTGTCTTTGTTGAAGTTGTATTGTAATTATTTATGTATTGATCATAGGTCTTGAGGAAGGACGCGACTGGCGTCCGAAACGTAGACAATCAAATAAAAAATCTAATAAAAATTGATTTTGTTTTCCTGACTGCCATCCGCTATCCATATATTATATTAAGTTAAGCAGCCACATTCTTCAATGCTGAAAGTCTAGCATTTTCTTTCCTTCTAAGTAAATCAACTTCAGTAACACAACAACTTAAAGAGAATTCTTATTTATAGGGGTCCTTCAACGTTGAAGCGGATAAATCGCTTCAAAATCACAGAATGTTAAAAGTCAGACTCAAATTACGAATAACATAGAGTGTAAAAAGAAGATAGAGACATTCAACTGTCGTGCACTCAGTCAACGGTGAGCTGAACGAAAAGGAAAAATAATCTTAAAAACCTGATCTAATCTTCTTATTTCTTCTTTTAGGTGGAGTAGGGAGAGACAAATACAGGGTGTTTCAGAAGGAATAGTAAATATTTTAGGGTGTGTTAGAACACCGTTTGCTATGAGACTATTTTCTTTTTTTTTTTATTTAAGGTCTTTCGGCATCTATGACCATTTAGACTCCGTCCCTATTTATTTAAATTGACATGAGCGTATTTAATTTAACGATTGTCAATTGTGTTGATGTTGACAATGAATGTTTTCAACGGATATTGTGATTTGTTGACCAGGTATTCTATATAGTAGTCTGGTGACTGTAGGAGAATTTTGTGCAAGCATTTTAATTGTGCAAGCCGCTTGATGCTCGATTGAATTGTAATCATGCACAAGCATATTTGCGCAAGCAAAACTCTCCGCCATTTTATAGACGTCTTGACATTTGATATTTATTGAATATATATTAATTCATTTAAAATTTCAATTTAAATATTAATATTTGTGTCTCTGTTTAAATCAGTATTGTTATCTTCGAATAAATAACCTTCCGAGTTTAACATTTTTAGGTTAATTAAAATTAAATATACAAATTATACACTAGGTTATTTGTTTCAAAGATTTTATTAATTAAAAAATGTAATTACTTCTGATGATGACAAGGAATTATCGAAATACGTATCAAGTGTTAATTTTTTATAAAACCTTTGAAACAAATAACCTAGTTTTTAATTTGTATATTTAATTTTAATTTACAAAATGTTTCAACGAGAACCAACGGTCGAAAGTTTAAATCTTATTTTTAGGTTAATTTTCGGCATAAGATGTTTCTTGCACAAGCATGCTTGTACAAAAAGATTGCACATGCATGCTTGTCAAGTGTGCAGTAACGTGTATAGGCGCCTTTATATGAAATTTTTTATTCCAATTCTGTCTATACTACCATCCCCTAAAATATTTATTATTCCTACTGAAACACCCTGTATTTTTGATGAAAAAAATGACGATCAAATCTATTAAACCTAAAGGTTACAACTTAACATTTATGCATCGATTGTAGTGTAGTATCGATGGAAATACGAACGCTGAAAAAATACGACCTATCCTACAGGTATTCAATTAATTTTGAGCCCTAATATAAACAGATTAATCACAAAGCCTTTCTACTCTTCTTCAACTTAAATGAATTCTACAACGTATTTATAAATAAAACAAAAGAGGGGATGAATAGCCCTTTCTAAAAGCGCGGCTAATTTATTTCAATATATTAATTTAATATGTCTATATATATTTATATATATAAAATAGCTGCAAAATATTATAAGTTACCATCTCTCTATATATATAAGGATTGTATTTCGGTAAAGAGAATCTGGCCACCCTAACATAATTAATTCCATTTAGCAAAATCCTAAAAGCTAAAAAAGTGCTGTCTGTTTTTATATATATTTGGTTCAATTTATCTCAAAACAAATAAAAGAATTATTATAACAAAGAGATAGGGAGATAAAAACTCCAAAAGCGAGAGGCGCGCGCATATTCTAACAATTTTAAGCGTATTTTAAAATAAGAAAAGATTTCGAAAGCTTTTGGAGATTTATCTCTTTTCGTTTTTTATTTATTTTTTTTAATAAAAAAATATCTATAAAAAAGTAGCTAAAAAAAATGATAACAATCTTTGGTATGTATATATATAAAATGTAAATGAGAGAAAGTAAAAAAAAAAAAAAAAAATTGAAGATTCATTAGAGTCCCAATTTTTTGGGGGGACTAAAATTAAAAAAAAAAATTATTTTTTCAGCGAAATTTTAGAGATTTAAAAAAAATTTGTATGGGAATGTATGTATAATAAATCTTTCTATGAGTTTATGGAAATCATATAAGTAGTTGTGATCTATTTTAAAATAAATGTTTTTTGTTTTCTTTTCTTTTTTTTTTTATATATATAGGAAAATATTATAACAATTTTTTTTTTTATTATTTTTAATCGATAATTTTAAAATCAAATAGAAAGCTTCCGGTTTTAGAATCAAATTTAAAATCCATTTGAATTTCCTGACCGGGTTTGATCTCTCGGGGTTCGTCAAAAAAGAATACCCCCTGACGTGTGTGAATGTCCCAGGAAACCCGCTGACCTGGCGTCGGCTCCATCACTGGTCCAGTTGAGATTGAGATGCCCTTCTCTTTGTCCAGCACCCAGACAAGCCAGACGATGATTGAATGGCATTTGCCAGGCGCGAGGCACGTCACTTGGCAAGCTGCCTCTTGTGGTTCGATCGTTTCATTTAAATCGAAACTTGCTAATAATTTCGGCGACGATAATGCCCGACACGGATACTCCCATAGGGGTTGCGGCTCCAAACGTTCGTCGCTTACTTTTGCTGAAGTCTAAAACAACAAATTTCATTTGCAAATAGAGAGCGAATTTAAATAAATCTCAAAAGGTTTAATAAAATTAAACAAAAAATGTGGTGGAACATAACATCACTTTCACAACTTTCCCTTAAATTAGTTATCGATATTTTTTTTGATTAATTTTGTTAACAAATTTATTATATATATTTAAGAGAGTAAAGAACTATAAAAGAGAAGTAACTAATTGGAGTTATTGTTATAGCTTTAGTATTATGGCGAAGGTAAAAAGGAATGAGGCCGATTTTTATTTCTAAAAATTTCTAATCACGTTTCGGTTCGGGTTTGAACGATCATCGGATATTGTCCAATGATGGTTCAAAGTTAGCAAGTGATTAGAAAATTTTATTAAATTTAATTAAATAAAATGTTGCTTGGAAATATTCCTTTTTTAGTGAGAATTTAAGGAACTAAAAATAGGGTTTCTGTAAGAATAAAAATGGGGATAAAAGTTATATGCTGATGATGTATTCATGTTCAAAAATAAAAAAATTTAGAAGAGCATCTGTTGTTTCATTAAACCTCTTAGGAAGTCCCCAGTGGTCGAGATGTTGAGAAATGTCAATATTAATAAACTAAAAGCCAAAGGGAGTGAGATCGGTGAAGTCCTATGTAAGTCTTTAATGAAGGATATGTAGAGGCAGAGGCAGCCAAGAAATAATGCTCATAATGCTTTTTACTAATTAGCCGGAAACGTTTCGGTGCATTTATACAGTGCATGTGTACAGTGAAGGACAATATTAAGTCCCATCCATGCGTTTTCTACTTGTGATTATTTCATTGTTTTTAAAAAAATATTATATATTTTTTAATGTAAACTTTCATGCTTCAAACCTAGAAAATTTCCAATAAAGATTTTCATTTTCTTTTATAAAAACAATGAAATAATCACAAGTAGAAAACGCATGGGTGGGACTTAATATTGTGGGCGCCACAAGTGCCTGATCTGTGGGAAGTGGAGCTTTGAGATTAGGCAACCAAAATACTTAGCTTTCTGAAGTATTATCCTAAAAGTAACCTTTCTCCTTCAGTTGCATTAAAACAAGATGATTTATTTATTTTAAAAATATTGGTTTGGCTGACTAAGCTCGAGGCTCCACTCATGCGCAGATCAGGCACTTGTGGCGCCGACTGTATCATCCTCAGTTCATTAATTAGTGTATAATTTGCTCAGAGTTGGTCCAGTGGAATTAAATATACAACTATTTAAATAGCAAACTATTATACATGTATATAAATAAAATTTAGGCATTTATGAAAATACAAGTGCCGTACGAGGCCTGGGAGCTGCGCCCCCTCGACCCCCTTGCTCGCATACCGCATCAAATTTATTCTTATGATCAGTTTGGAAATTTTTCAATTGCTCGCCGAAGGTATAAATTAATTAAATTTCCTATCTGACTCAACTTTCTTTTATTCTGACCAATCAGCGCCCTGATAGGCACATACACACAGGGACAGTAAGTCAGCCTCTAGCCACTTTATATATGGACCCTGTTACGCATTAGTGTGTCAAGCGCCACCTATCGAGATTTGAGAAAATTAACATTAAAGTTATTTGTTTTCATTGGATTATATATTTACAATTTTTTTGTCAATTGTGCAAGTAACATTAAATATAAATTTTTTTAGGACATATTTCATAAAAAATACTATTAATTAAAGCATTTGAAACAATATTCCGTGCTAGATATACGACCATGTGCAGCGCACGAGTGAATATATAGTCAGACTCGTTCTATCTGTTACATATTGCAGTCCTGAACATGGTCGTATATCTGACTGAAACGTCGTCTTGAAGTGCCTAATAAACGAAATATATCTGCTCTTTTTTTATGCCTTACTACAAGATCTACTCAGCTATCCACCTCACTCTAATAATAATGTGTTTCGTTTAAAATCTATATGGCCTAAGATTCTACATTTCTCCATTCATTCATATATATATATATATACTATATGAATGGCTTCAAGATGAAGCACACGGATGTCAATGATAAACTGGAGATCCTATGATTCAATTTCCGGCGGCCATATGGACCCTATTATGCAATGGTGTGTCAAAGACCAAACATCGAGTTTTGAGAAAATCAACATTAAAGTTTTTTGTTTTCATTCTATATAATTGTTTTTTGTCAATTGTGCAAGTAACATTAAATATAATTTTTTTAGGACATATTTCATAAAAAATACTATTAATTATAGCATTTGAAACAATATTCCGTGCTTAACTCAATTTTGAATTTTTTGGTCTTTGACACACCATTGCATAACAGGGTCCATATGGTCACACGGTCACTCGATACTCCAATAAAAATATGTATATACTCTCATTTTAATAATACAACTCAAATATTTCATATAATATTTAAAAAACAATGAAATAATCACATGGAGGTGCTTCAATATTGCCTCTCTCACTCAGGCCTATTCTCCAAGCAAAAACGTTAACTTTTAAGATCTGAAATAAGCGTTAATTCATTTTTAACACCTCCTTGCCTCAAATATTATATATAAGCAAAAACTTTAACCCCAAAGCGTTAACATTTGGATGATAGTGTTAAAAATTAATGTCATGTCTAGGCTGTGCTTTTAATATTTTAACGCCGTATTTAATGCATAAAAATGGCGTCTTTAACCTAAAAAGTAAGGTTATGATTTTGACAACTTTGAGATAAAAGCAACATGTTTAAGTCGCTGTTTAAACTTGGTTTAGAGAATAGAATTTTTCAATGCTGGTGTTATTACTTTACTTTTTATATGCATTTAAAAAGAAGACAAATTGAAATAGACTTTAATTCAACATTAAAATATAAATACCTTGATAAGATCATCGAATGCCTCCATATTAAATCCTTCGCAATTTCTAAGCGGAGCGCGTATTTTCCATAAATCGTCAAATTCCACTGGCAAAGCAAACAACTCCGCAGTGCATGGGAATGATTTCACTTTTGTTAGGTTTTGTTGTTGTTTTTCAAACCAGAATCTGATATTATGCCACGGGAGAAGTGAAGATAAATAATAAGGTTCGGAGAGAATTAACGAGACCGATTCAGGTAAATCCTCAATGTTTTTAAGAATGATGACACGATCCTCGAGTTTGTTTTCTTTTATGTAATATTCAAGAACGCCTCGCTGGAAGGAGCACTCCTCGACGGCATAGACCTTAGGGGATCCAAGTTTTGCAGCAGCCAAACCCAACCAGCAACCGTCGCCGAGGGTAAGGCAAAGAGTACCTGGGGCCAGCAAAGTCAAAGCCTCAATGTACTTCCTCTGGCGATCGGGATCGTTAATTGCACCCACACGAGTTCGACAAATGGCTATGTGCAATCCGCAATCACAAACCGGACGCTGTTGCGGCTGAAAAGACATCCGATTGATCGACGAATCGATAGAGAACCAGAGTGAGAACTCGTCATGGTTTGCGGCTAACATGACAGAATCGCCTTCTGTGAACTGCATCTCTTCAGGGAAGTAATATAAAGCCTGCATCCAGTGATCTCGCCACGGCTGTTGCGATCCGAGGGGATGCGCCCATTTCGGAGCACAACTTAAAATAATCTCACCGTTCTGGTCCATCACTAAATCCCACCACATGAAAGCAATCTGTGCAGTGCCAGTGGAGAGAGCCTTCGCCTCAATGATATTTGATCTCTGCTTTTTTAAGGGAATTTTATTCTTCCAATCAAAATGGAAAACTTTTTGTGGCTTGAGTATAGTTTTGAATTCATTTTCAGGGAATTGTGAGAGTTGCACGTCATGAACAGCTGCAGCTCCAGGGCATCGCAAGATCTCCACTGGAGTTCGTAATAAAATATCGCCTTGGAGATTCCTGACAGGTGTGGGCTTGTTCCATCGCTGGCCGAGACTCGACTCCACTACTTGGATGTAGATGTTGGCAGACGATGGGACTACTAGGCAGTCGGGCTACAAAATGTTTTATTAGTTTATCTATTATCTGTTGTGTATCAGTATAATATGAATAATTACCTCAAGAAGGTGTTTGTGAGCGTGAATGAAAGTCTCAAGAGCTCCTTCGCCTATGAGTTCAGTATCAAAGACCTCAGTCACGAGGAGATTGGCTCGCCTTGGGATGTCTCCATTGGGACCGACTGTCAGCTCGGTGGACCTTTTGCCGATCACTTGGATTGCTTGTTCCATTCCATTCTCTTTAATGATCTTGCGTGCACATTCAGCCATCGGTTTAAAGGCCTCACAGGCGTGAATGGAGTTGGCTTGGCACTTGGCTGCCATCATCGAGAGCAGGCCAGTGCCTGTGCCAATGTCCAAGACATGCGCCTCTTTGCCTTCTCTATGCAGTTGTTCAATTGCCAATTGAATCGCCTTGTAGTAGAGTTGATTCTGTTCAAACAAAAAACGCAATTTTAAATATTCTCTGTAAATAATTGTTAATTTTAAATTCTATATACACAAGCCCGCGGGCGTACCAAGGCTCACGGGTTCGCATCCCGTCTCAGGCGACAAAATTTATTTAAATTGAATTTGCTACAAAAAATTGAAATAAATAGGCACGGGTTCTAAATGGCCTTCGATGCCGAAAAAGACATTAAATAAAAAAAAAAGCTCGCGGGCTTGGCGTTTAGACAGGGGGGCTTTGCCCCTTGGATCCCCATCCAGCTGGCTCGGGAACGCCTGCGGCTAGAGCCCTGCACGGGTACGGGTCGGCCCGTTACCCGCCCGGCCCGCGGTCCGGGCCGGGCGGGCCTTGGAGGCCATGAAAAAATTACGGGCGGGTAGCAATTCTAAATAAACGGGTTCGGGCGGACGGGCATGCAAATGAAATTTTATTTAAAAATTGCAAGACATTCGTTCATTCATTCACTAAATCTCGGGCGGGTATGGGCGGGTTTGGAAAAATTCCGGGAGGGCTCGGGCGGGCCTGAAGAATGGTAAAAAATTACGGGCCGGGTACGGGCGGGAAGTCAAAAGAAAATACGCACACGGGTCGGTCCGGGCCAAGAAAAATCGGCCCGTGCAGAGCTCTACCTGCGGCGGACCTTCGCCTTTTCTCAATTATGAAAAGAAAATTATTATTACTATTCCAATCCAGTGGCTGCTTGAGGATTTGTTTACATTCATAGAAAATATAAAGGCAAAGAATACCTAAATATTTCTCTAAACATTTCCTATAGGAGAAATCTTATCTTTAGGAATTAATATCTCAAAAAGTTAAGCCGCCCTTACAGTCAGAATGTCAGTCTGACTGAATCAGTCCGACCGCCAGTATTTTCTTCATTCAAGTATAATAAACCAGTCAGAATCAAGTTCTTTTTAGCTCATTCGACTATGGGAAGCCACTAATTTTTCTTCTTTACTAAACTAAGTTCCCTACCACTAAGTAACTATGAAAAACAAAAAGAAAACGGCCATCAGTCCTTCAGTCTTGCCCATACACGTTCAAAAGGGGCCTTTACACGATCAATCATACTGACAGTATTTGAGCGGATTGGCGTTTTGATTGAACGTGTATGGGCAAGACTGAAGGACTGATGGCCGTTTTCTTTTTGTTTTTCATAGTTACTTAGTGGTAGGGAACTAAGTTTAGCTAAGAAGAAAAATTAGTGGCTTCCCACAGTCGAATGAGCTAAAAGAACTTGATTCTGACTGGAAGTCTGAATGCTACGTGTAAAATTATACTTGAATGAAGAAAATACTGACGATTGGACTGGTTCACTCAGACTGACAATCTGACTGATGGTGTAAGGGCCCCTTTATAAGAATTTCGGGTCCCGAGTATTTTTCCTGGACTCTCCATAACGTCCTCAATAAGCCTGCAAAATTTTGTTTCAAAATTCCAAGGAGAAGTTGTCTAAATAGAATGTGACAGACGGACACTCCACTATTATATATATGGACAATGTTATGCCCGAAGAAACCCAAGCGACATTAACTTTAATCTTCATTTGCACAATTATAAACAAAACCAATGGTAATAACTTTTTTTCTTGATTTATACAAAAAAAGTGCACAAAGTAATAATGTTGTGATTTAAATAGAACAGACATTAGCGAATTATATAGATAAGAAGAGGATATGTAATTTTTTTTTAAAATAGCCTAAAGGAATACAGACATGACAGTTGGCAGACAAATTTTCTTGTTTGGGGGTGATGGGCCAGACAAGAAATGGAAATTGTGTCTGAGGCAGACTGAAATTTAATCAACATGGCTTTAACTAGGCAGGACACAAACCAGGACCAGTAATTTCGTCTCAGACAAATGTGTGAGTTCGGCCTGTTGATTGCCTAAGTCCCAAATAAGAAGACATTTAAACAAATATCTAATATATATAAAACTTTCGCAAAGGAATAAGAATAAAATCCGTGAAAACTATAATTATTATTACACTTTTTTTTTATCACGATATTTTAATCTACATATATATAATGAGTCAAGAAACCGGTCTTATAAATTATATTCTCTACTCTAACAAATTAAAGTAATTTTCTTCTCATTAAAGTATAGACTATATAAATAACCTTGATGAAAAAGATACAGGAAAAAGAAAAACAAAAAAAAACTGCATAAAAATAAAAGTGCATCCATGGTGGAAATAGTTTTAAGTATTCGCTTATTTCATCCAAATAATAAAAAATATTCTGGTTACTGGATTAAAAACGAACAATCTTGTAAAAATGAATAGTTAACTGGATTGGATCCTCCTCACACACAATATCTTTGTAACATTTTCATTAATTTTTCTAATAAATTGATTTTAACATTAAGTTTTTACTCTGACTGCTCCCCCTTTGATTTCGTTAGCCAAAATCTCGGCTACAATGATTTCTTATTGTTGTCTAATTGTGTACGAAAGTCAGTGCCTTTAGATGGAGTCTAAGGGCCGGTTGCATCAGTTTGGGTCAGTTAGTTGACCTATAGTTAGTTTGTAATGCAGAAAACCCACTTCAGGTTTATTCTTATAGTCAAATATACGACATCTCAAGAAATAGAATAGAAAGAAAAATAACAAATATATTTACTTCTTTTAACAATAAATAAGAAATGGGTTTCTGCATTACAAAAATAAGCCATTCAGCCGCAAGTCGCCTATTTTATATTTTAAAATATATAGATCGAATATAAATTGAATTCTTACTTTTAAATTTATTTTTAGAGAAATAATAACCTCACAATTCATTAATTACATTTTTTTTTTTCTGAAATAGGTCGGAATAAAATTTAAAAATTTTTTGACATTCATCAGTTAATATATAAAAAATGTTTTTTTATAAAAAATAAATATTTTAAAAGCAATAATATGCAAATTAGAAAATATGAATATCAATTGATTTTATTGAGTATGCTATATATGTCGTTTTATACGTTGAATGTATTAAATAAAAGCGAAAATGGAATGGTTTTGAACTTACTCGTTCCCCGTCATGGAGCATATCAGCAAAAGCTGACCGAGCGATCTCCTGATGATAATCATAATCCTCGTCTTGTAGCACCCATTCCATTTTAGGTATTATCGGATTGATTTTTTGTACGAAAATATGTGACATCTCATTTAAAAAGGCATGGCTGATGCTGAGCGATCGGAATAGAGTCAACATCAAATTTATTCCCTAAAATGACAAATTTCACAAATCTCATCATTTTAATTCATTCATTAATTATGGGTAGAAAAAATTGCAAGGCAGAAAAAAAGAACACTACCTGCTATGGTGTATTTAAAATATTATTGAATAAAATGAGATTCTATTTATATAAATGAAAAAAACAAAATTAGATATGTATTAATTTGTTACTTGTTAATGATGTTTAAATGAAGAAAATAAATTCAAAATTGAAAATATTAAAAACATGATGACATTTCCAGGCTGGCGGTGCCGATCAGTTGGCCAGAAAAGTCCCTAGGCCTGGCTGGCTACATCGGGCTCCCAAGGCTCCATTCAAATCGGCTGGCGAGGCGTCACCTGCGTCACGTTGGCAACGCGCGCACGCTTGGCGCACACTCTCGAAACGACTTTCTCTATTTTAAATATGCATTTATAAATATTGAATAATAATCAATAATTGGAAATAAAAAAAAAACTATTGTTCTGATTCTAAAGAGAGTTTGATTAAATTGTTTCATCTGTCAAAGTTCCTCAGCATAATTTCTTTTTCATTTCATAATTATTTGCCAATCATATTTTTCAGTTCGAATATATAAAATAATATTTTTTGTGTAATTATAATATCTTATTAAAATGAATAGGTCTCGAAAATTATTGAAATAAAATTATATACAAGGTGTCCGAATTTTTTTTCCCCCCTTGGGCCCCCCGGGGGGAAAAAAAAAAAAAAAAAAAAAAAAAAAAAAAAAAAAGTTATCAAAATAAATTGTACTGTTACCAAAATTTATATTCCACAAATCCTTTCTCTCGTTATAATGACAGATAAATGAAATTATAAGTTAGCATCACAGAGTATATATATTAACATTAAAAATAAAAGGAAATTGATAATATGATTTAAAAAAAAAAGTGCATGAGGTGGATTTGAACTCGCGAAGTTTGGTTACGTGAGAAAAGAAAAAAAATGAGGACGAATTAACCACCTGAGCCACGCTTCAATTAATTCTATAATAGAAATATAAGCCATATAAGAAACATGAAATAAAAAAAATTTTAATATTCCACATATGATATATCATTTTTCATTACTTTTTATGCAGATTAATAATTTATAATTAAAATCCCAATAGGATGCATAGTTTTCAAATAATTCAATGGGCAAACGTCAGATTGTTTATGCCTTGATGTAATTAAACCAAAAACTCTATCTAACATATGATACATGTCATTAATTCTTGAATTCCCCCTGATTCCAGAGAACTAAACCCCTTTTAATTATATGATCTAATTTGGGAGTTATTGACGATCAAAGTTATGCCTACTTTCGCTCTTATAGTCTGACCATCCAATTCTATATAATAGTAAAAGCTTATTTAGCATTGTCTGATTAAAACCAAATTTTTACCAGAGATTTATAATTAAAAAATGAGTTTTTTTCTAAAGTTTCATTGAGATTGGTAAAGAAATAAATAAAATATTGACTATTTTGTAAATTAAGTTTTAGAATTCGGGATCCCGGATTGGTAAAGAGAGCGCTCTGTGAACCCGGTCTAGGCTTGAATCTGAGATCCCAATTCTAAAACTTAATTTACAAAATAGTCAATATTTTATTTATTTCTTTACCAATCTCAATGAAACTTTAGAAAAAAACTCATTTTTTAATTATAAATCTCTGGTAAAAATTTGGTTTTAATTAGACAATGCTAAATAAGCTTTTTCGATAATATAGAAAATTGAGTGTGGATGTCATTAAGGTCGAAAATAGACTTATATTTTCGACCTTAATGACATCAACTTTGATCGTCAATAACTCCCAAATTAGATCATATAATTAAAAGGGGTTTAGTTCTCTGGAATCAGGGGGAATTCAAGAATTAATGACATGTATCATATGTTAGATAGAGTTTTTGGTTTAATTACATCAAGGCATAAACAATCTGACGTTTGCCCATTGAATTATTTGAAAACTATGCATCCTATTGGGATTTTAATTATAAATTATTAATCTGCATAAAAAGTAATGAAAAATGATATATCATATGTGGAATATTAAAATTTTTTTTATTTCATGTTTCTTATATGGCTTATATTTCTATTAAAGAATTAAATAAAGCGTGGCTCAGGTGGTTAATTCATCCTCATTTTTTTGTTTTCTCACGTAACCAAACTTCGCGAGTTCAAATCCACCTCCTGCACTTTTTTTTTATTCTTAAATGTTTTTTATACCTCATGTTGGTGAAGGGGGGAGGGAGGGGGGCGGGCGCTCGCGCGCCAAAAATCAACTGGCACGGAGGCGGCAACCAAGTGTCGTCGTTCTTTTGTATTATGACAGCATGTTTCAAGCCTGTTTGATTTAACCAGGATCGACGACGTATGATAGAAATTCTAGTTAACAAGTGTTTCTTAATTAGTGCCACTTTCAACTATTCCATATCATCAATATCATAAAAACAAACATTTATTGTTGATTCTAAAAGTCATATGATTTATCTTTGTGTAAGTAAGTATAAGTGTTATTGTGTTTTTATTATTTATGTTTGAATTCATCCTAAAACAACCGTGCCATTCTTGTCCACTCATAAAAGCATGCTCAATCGAAAGATAATTAAGCAAAGAATTTTTTTCACCTCCTAGGACTCTTTCAATGTTGATAAAAAAAATCCCCTAGATTCTTTGCTTAATTATCTTTCGATTGAGCATGCTTTTATGAATGGACAAGAATGGCACGGTTGTTAAAAAAAATTCACAAAAATGATACATCGTTCGTTCTCTTATAAACGAAAGATCACGTTCAATCTCACTGATATGTTTTCTTCAGTCTCCCGGCTTTTACGGTTTTTTTTTTTTATTTCTATTAGACAAGAAAAACTTTCTTGCTCTTTTTTTTTATTATTTTCCTGAAGCCCCCCGAACATTGCGCATCTATTGGTGGAATGTGACAGATTCACAAGAATCCGATTTAATTGAATTTATCGATGAGTTCAAAGATGTTAATAAAAGAAGTGGCTGTTCAACGATTAGAATGATTCACAGGTAGAGAGGAAGTCAGCCAAAAGGAGACGTTTCGATTTTAATTAAGCTTAAATAAATCCATCATCAGTTCTTAAGAGATTATTGGCAATCTCAAGGCATACACCAGTGAGATGCAGATAGAGTTGTTATATATAAACATATACAAAATTATGTAAAAATACAATATTTGCATATCGGATGTCATATGCTCATCAGTCAACACGGCCAAGTCTCAAATGTATAAGATCTGATGATGGATTTATTTAATTAAAACCGAAACGTCTTCTGAATTGAGATTTTTATTCAATAGAGGCTCTCCATTTTGGTTGACATCCTCTCTTCATGTAAATCATTCCATTTAATTGAATTTATCAGAAAGACAAAATTATATATATAGACTAATCATTTCCTGTTAAAAAAATCTATGTTTTAAACCCGAGGTCATTCCAACTTGAATAAAAAAATATATATATATATATACTAGACGCAAAGCCCCCCCTGGGGGGGGGGGGTGTTTGGGGGGGGGGGGCCCCCGCCCCCCCCTCCCTTCCTTTTTTTAAATTGGGGGGTTTTTATTAAAAAAAATAATATAAAAAAAACGAACATACTTTTTCTTTTTTTTTTTTTAATATTAAGATTTTATTTAAAGGGTAATTTTTAAATAATTTTAATTTTTTTTGTGAATTTTATTTTTTCGGGGCCTTTCCCGAAACAAAAAAAAAAATTTAAACAAAATTTTAAAAAATAAAAAAAAAAAAAAAAAAAAAAATAAAAAAAAAGGGAAATATTTAATATTTTTTACTATACAATTTCTTTTTTATTTTTTTTTTTTTTTTTTTTATTAGTTATTATTTTAATTTATTTTTTTTTTTTAATAAAAAAAAAAAATTTCGGCAACTAAAAAAAAAAAAAAAAAAAAATTTTATAATTATGGTTTATAAGACAATAATGCTGTATAAATTGTATTTATTTAAATAAATATAAAATTGTATATACCAGTATTATAAAAAAAAAATTAACTTTAAAATTAATTGTAAATATTTACACTCTAGCATCTTGAAAGGTAGTTGGTTTGAATTGTTGATGATTTCTGTTAGAATATGATTGTCGTGGCAGTTGAGACATCAGTTTCTTGCAACGTTGCAACGTGGCTTCACGATTCTCTAATTTTTCAAGTGGCCACTGACGTATTGTCGGGGGTTCTTCATAATTTCGGTTCTTATTAACTTGTTGCTTAAAAGGAGCCATTTCGTTATGTCCCAGAGGAGGAAATTGCCGCCAATATTGTTGCTCTTGATGATCCTGTACGTGTTGCTGTTCTCGTCTCGGTGAATGTTCATCTAGATTGGGATTGTTTCTATCGTCATGTCCCCTTTGAGGACAGTCTTTTCTGTAATGAGTTGATTGTTTACAAATGAAACAACATCTTTCATTTGGGAACTTTGTGGTTACCAATTTCGATAAATCGAAAAAATACTCTTCAAGAGGTTTGTTAATAAATGATACCGATGTTCCAAAATGTAATCTTGCATTTCTTAAAACTTTTAAAATGAAAAGATTCATTTTCCATGTAATTCTTGCGCCAACATTACGAGAAAGATTAAAAGCATCTTCTATAGCCATAGAACTGGGCATCCAATTTTTTTCAAAACGTGTCAAAATAGCATGTTGTCTAATAGATATTACCGTGTTTTTAAAATCAAATTCCTCTGTGTAAAATCTTAAAAATTGAACCCAAAGTTCTCCAACGGACGTTGTATTATTCTTGTATTCTGGCCATACTTTTTCAAGATTTTTTATATCATCAAAAAAATATGTATTATAGCCATCAATTTCGTGAGAATTGTCATTTTTATCATTTTCATTTACATATATCTCTTGTAGCACTGGAAGGACCGGAGGATTTACTTGTTGTAAAAAATATATAACCATTAATATATAAGCATAAGAACTTAAACTTCCTCTCGAAGCGTCAGCAATATCACAAAATTTTGCTAATTTTTTTATTAAAAAACCCAAAGTTTTAGCCCTTGGATCAATTTCGGAATAAAGTTTAAGAAGATAAGTATTTCTTTCAGCAAATTTATTAGAAATACTTAAATCACACTCCTTGTTTGTTCGTACATGTTTCATTTTTAATATTGGAACTTTAGCTCTTAATATAGGAATTATATTAGTAATTTTTGTAAAATTTTTCAATTTTTCTTCAAGATGTTTGATTAAATTAATTCCCTTCAAATCAAGATTCTTAATGTCTACTATTAGACACATGTCAATATCAGAAGAATGAATCCCAAAACCGTTACAAGACGAACCAAATAATTCTAATTTTGCATTCGGCCAAAATTCGGTTATAAAATCTTCAATTTCTCTAACAATTTCTTTGCGTTCTTTAAGTTCATTTAAATTGAGTTCATATTGCTTTGTTATCGTCTCACAAATATTATTTAGGTACTCTTTAAAAACAGGTGTGAGTTCACCAAGTTCTGTAAGGGGTTCTAATTCTTCTGGGCAGTTAGATCGTGTATGACCTTCCTCAAAACAAACAGTGCATACATCTGGCAAGTGCTCTTGAATAAAAAAACTTTTATCAAAGTTATAATATAAATAATCTTTATAACGGAAACAATCCATTAATGTCTGGGCATCTGCAGGGCTTATTCGAACATCTTTCAAATCGATACTCCTGTTCGGTATTGGATTTGTAGTAAAATACAGATGACTTTTAATTACATTATTTATATTTATATCATCAGGAAAAGTAGAAATTTGATAAAATATAGGTCCATTGACTGTTTGAGGAATGCCAAAATATTTATATGATTTCTGGAAACAACTATTTGCATATGAAACAACTGAAGGATGGAGAGTTCGTGATACATTCTCTCTCGGCTGAAATGGATCTTCAATTCCTATTCCGGTATCAGTCCATTTCTTTGTGGATCGATTTAGAGGTTCTAGTCGCTTAATACAAACAATTCTTCCTGTTTTCATTGTAATTGCATAAAATTTAAAAAGTCTGATCCATAGTTCACCAATGGTCATTAAATTATCGCTTTTCCATTTTTCATCACCTTCAATTTCTTTTGGTTGAACTCGATTTTTATCAAGATCTTCGATTATTGAAAGAGGTATTATAGGAAGAACAGGAATTTCAAGTTGTTGAAGAAAATAGATCACCATGAGATCAAAAGCATATGGAGTCCAAGTTCCTAGAGAAGTATCACTTAGTTGACATTCTCTTGCCCAAACTCTAAAAGCCACTGCCAATGGGCGCAATCGAGGATCTTTTGTTACATATAATCCTAAAAGTCTTGACGTATCAAGTGCGTTCTCTGTATTAATACACAATATACATTTTAAATTACTTATTTTATCAATGAATTCAATGGATGGCATATCTTCCGAAAAATTTTTTCGCACATCTTTGTAAATATCAACTTGTTCAGCGATAATGTTTCCAATATTTTTCATTACAATGACTTGATTAGATTGAACAAATAGATCTAAATTTACATTAGAATCTTTAAGACCTAATTTTGAAGCTGAAGAACCATAAAGAAGTACAACACAATCTGGATATGTAGTTTTTACTATCTTATCAAGTGTAGACGCAATATTTTCCCGTGTCCGGATATTATATTCATCCATACCATATTTATTAAATATTTCTAATACATAATTTGTCAAAGAATTTGAATGATTTAAGATCGGATCAGGAAGATGTTCGAGGGTGATTTCTTCATATTTGTTGTGTATTAATTCAATATGCTTGGAACTTCGGAAATGTTTGTGGACAACCGTCACAGAGTCACAGTAGTAGTGGCAAAGAGCACATTGAAATCGTGCGAATGGATTTCGTGAAGATTTCGTAGATAAAATATTTATAAAATTCTTTTGTAATAATTTTGACGTTTGTGCATTGATTTTTGGTGCGTGAAGAGGTGTCTGATGTGGACCCTTTTCTTTTTTTTCAATACCTTCATTTAAATTGTTCGAATGATTTCTTGATGATGAAGATGATGATGATGGAGTTTGTGGGTTATTTTCTATTGATTTCGCCGAGACATTCTTCTTTTTATTACGAAAACGTATTCTAGGTCCAACATGGGTTTTCGGAAGGGTCCCATTATTAACATTTTTCTCAGCCATGAAGAGCGTTTTTTTTTTCTTTTAAGTATATATAAAAATAGTTGATTTAATTAAACATTTTTAGCACTATAATAAAACGTATTAAAATAAGATCAAAATATTCAATAGCATAAGGTAAAATCCCTTGCTATTAAACAAATGTTAATCAAAACAAACAAAGTTATTTATTATAAATTTAAAATAAAAGGAGATCCATATGGAAGTGTTATCGCTATTGAATGCAATAAAAAATAAATATATTTATTAGATTAATTAGATAAATAGAATAGATAATTCCTGTACAAAAATGTCTTCGTGTGTTGCTTGTTACATCTTCATTCTGAAAGAAGCAAAGAGGTTATCTGGGTCTCTTATAATGAATCAGGAAATGAATAATAAATAAAGAAAGATATAAATAATTTAGAAAAGATGGATTATTTTCAGAAGGATATTCTAAAAGAATTCGAAAAAGTTATTATTCCAGTAAGCCAAAATAGCTAACAATAGTTTAGATCTTAAATCTTAGATCTTAAATATTATTATTTCTATAATAAAATAATTATTTAAAAAAATCTGGTGAGACTGGCGCACAGCACACAACTTTCTCTTACCTTGAGTATCGAAAGTTGTATTTTGTGCTTGTCACACCAGATTTTTGTGTCGACACATATTTAGTTTTCTACCCAAGGACGGATACAAGGGGAGGGGGGGTAAAGGGGGTAATTACCCCCCCCCCTCCCGAGATTTAAAAAAATACCTTTTTTTCGCAAAAAAATTTATTTTTAATGTAAAATTTTTAAAATTAATACTTAAAAATTTGATGTGTATTTATATTCTGGCAAATGCTGTGCGACGAGTCACACCAGATTACCCCCCCCCCCCCCCCGAGAAACACCTCTGGATCCGCCCTTGTTTCCACCGATATATTAGAAGATTTCAATGGAAAAATGAGAATATATATTTTAAAGAGCATCTAAAAAATAATTGATTTTTGAATTTTAATCAAAATCGTTGTAGCGAATTTTGAGAAAATCGAAAAAACCTGAAAAGGTCCATCAGTAAAGGCTACTATTACTATTTGGTCAATTTTGTTCAAAAGCTTCGTGTCACGTCCCATGGAGTGTCTAACTTAAATATAAAATTTCAAGCTCTTTTTGTTCTTGAGATATTTTGTTCATAGACACACACGCAGACAGACCATATCGCGAAAACCATTTTTTTGGATTCAAGGGACCTCAAAGAGTAAAGATCCATCAAAATTTCGACATCCATTTTTTGACATGTTGTTTTTAATAGGTGCAGGCTGTTGCAAACATATTTTTATATTACCTCATAAGTTATGGCATCAATTTTTTACATTGTCACATTATAATATTCTTCAAATATTTATCTTGTTGGTTTTGGCAAATTTTATAAATCGCGCTATAACCTTAACTGGGACTGCGGCAATACAGCTTATATAAAAGGCCTCTAGAGTGTAGCACTAGCGTTTTGTATTACATTCAAAATTTTTGAATGTCTTTTCAATTATAAAATTAGTTATTAGTTTAATTGTTCCTGAAAAAGCGAGAAATAACTTTTTTTAATTATAACCATTTCAGTAACTGGTTTCTGTACTGTATCCAACCCCTTAACAAAATATATATGTTTGTTAAAATGGTGCTTATTTATTTATTTTTTTTTTTTTAATTTGGAGTTTTTGCTAACGCACAGTACAAAGTTCGCTTCAGGTTCGCTTGCTGTTGGAGGCTTACAACAACTTGCAGGAGCCTGGACTAGCTTAGAAAAAAATTTTAAACAACTTTAACGAACACTCGGGGCTGGCTAACCCGAATTAACTTTATTTCTCACAGTTTTTGTAAATATTTCTGTATAAAAAATTATATTCAAAAATCTTAAGTTTCTGGATAAAAAATTAAACAAGAATTTTAATCTCATATATATATAATGAAATTAAAACGTATAGAAAATAATAAAATTTTTATCCGCATCTGAGGCTATTAAGAGCCGAATCCGTAATTATTTTAATTGGGCAGTCCATTTGATTAGAAAATTAAAATTACACGTTGACATTTATGCAAAGATAGAAAATCACTAAAAGTCCCTAGACACTCACATTATGTGCAAGTTGGTAACAAATCCGTCTAGATTTATCGAATAATATATACTCTTTTAGCATTTTTCCCATTTTAATATTCTTTTCATGTTCTCTTTAATAAATCTTCTTGGTTATTCCATAATTTCTTTTAAATCCGTAAGCAACAATTTCAGTTGACCCGCACAAATAGATTATTTACTCATTTAATTGGTGAGTTGTTTGTCATTTATATTTTTATTTTTTTTTTTTTTTACACAGTTATTGCGTGGTTGCATTATTTCACCATGAAAATTTATCAGAATTCATTAAATATGTTAATATTTAAATACATAAATACATAAAA
Organism: Euborellia annulipes; assembly: GCA_023213315.1. Classification (NCBI taxonomy): domain Eukaryota; kingdom Metazoa; phylum Arthropoda; class Insecta; order Dermaptera; family Anisolabididae; genus Euborellia; species Euborellia annulipes. The sequence goes on from JAKCPI010001229.1 coordinate 103,096, forward strand.
CAAACAGATTGATTTAGAAAATTTCTATGACCTATTTTCCATAATGATGCTGTTGATGGGCAAATGGTTTTAATCTGTTCTGGTTATCTTCTTGATTATTATTTTTTTATTTCTATTTTAACCTTTATCTTGAGGACATGATGATGACTCGTTCACTTTCTCCGTATTTACTCTTTCACGTTCAATAAATCTTAAATGTAATGGGCGTTTTGTAATTGATAACAGAAGAAGACAAAAGGAAAGAGATAGTGATTTCGGTGTTTGTGTGTGTTTCAGTCAGCTGGGGGTGGAGGGAAACTACCCCCTCGAGCAAGATGATGGAAGATGGCCAGGGGGCGGACATTTGCCGAGTTTGTCGGTCGGAGGCCACATCAGACCGCCCCCTCTTTCATCCTTGTATCTGTACTGGATCAATTAAATGGATACATCAGGTGAGACACAATCACATCTTATTGAAATATATACATTTTAAGAGTATAGATCACCAGTTTATTTGACTATTTCTAAAGCAGGCTGGCACGCCTTTCATACTTCTAATTCTGAAATTATCTTTATAAATATAATACTTTTAACTAATTGTTGTTTCTTTATGGCTGGATAATATTATAATATGATGGGGCATCCAAGGCGAAAAAAATTAAAAAAAATCTCAACGTTTCGAGTGCCGATCGCACTCTTCATCAGGACAAAAATTGATGTCTAATTGGAGAATAGCAACCTGCAGATTAATCGCTCCACCTGACGTCCTTTATTTGGCAAATATTTCGACGCATATGACATGCATCATCCTCAGTGCCGCGAGGATGTAATAGGTGGGCTTGGTCCAAAAATTATTTAAATGCCTTATGAGAGAGCGGTTCATGCGAGGGCTTTTAACGAAGGCCGCTCTCACATAAAAGCCCGTATGACGCCCCTAAGGCATTTAAATAATTTTTGGACCAAGCCCACCTATTACATCCTCGCGGCACTGAGGATGATGCATGTCATATGCGTCTAAATATTTGCCAAATAAAGGACGTCAGGTGGAGCGATTAATCTGCTGGTTGTTATACTCCAACCCCATTCATTCTTTGGATCTCGCTAACGATGATATGAAATTGATTGAAACGATTAATATAGGGTAATGAAATATATATTATATTTGTTTTATTTTTTTTGGGGGGGGGGGGGGTTTTGGGGCAGTAGAACCCCTGGTAATACCCGAACTCCGCAAATCCAAAATATTTGGATAATCCGAACAGAATTCGTGAAAGAGAATTTTGGCGTTTTTTTCTTCAATCACTTATTGTGGCTTTCCAGACACCATATTCAATAGCCAATTTCGTAGCACTTTCTCCATTGTACAGCCTCTTCAGCATTTCCAGTTTTTCTTTTAATGCACATGAACTGTTTTCGTTTACTTGCCATTGTAATTTACGGTATTAAAGGGACACTAGTGTAAAAACTTAAGTTAAATCTCAGGTAAACTGCTAGCCTCGAACTCCAGCTACTGGTCAAGTGATCGGTTATTTTTAGCGAATTTTCGGATAACATTTGGTAATCCGAACAGACTCCAGCTCTAAATTAGTTCGGATTACGGAGAGACGTATATACAATAGATCACAAGTATTTGTTTCTGTTCTGAGCATATGGTTCTGTCTTCCTCGATACTCTATCGTTTTTTTTTATCATTTATATAAATACTAATCGTCATTGTTTGTTTTAAAAGTCACTCTCCAAATCAATTCATCTACTCAATTTTTTTCGATCTCTTGAATTTCCTAACTTTTATTCGTAGATATATCTAAATATTCTTTGAATTCTGCTTTATATAATCTAGTTACATTTTTGTTTGGTTCTAAAGATTTCTATTTCTAAATTTAATTTGGACATTTATTCTGCTTTCACATTATACCGTTTTAACCGTGCGGCAAAAAACCTTAGATGTGAAGAAATGTATGGTGGATCTTTTACATTATACTGCGATGGTAAAATGTCGGTCGCTGCCGTGTCTTGTCACTACGGTCGCTGTACGGCTTCACGCGTAAACAAATACAAATTGAATAGATAGATATCTATACGGTCCAATATGAAACCAAACACAGTCACGGCTAAAACTCGTACGGTTTTTAGCCACACGGGTTCACATAAAGTGAAAGCAGCCACTGTTAAATTAATTTTATGCCGTTTTATTGACTCAAAATCGAGACTGCTACTTTACTTTATAACAGAATCCCCAAACTTATTAAGAAACAATAAATCCGTATTTTCTTTGGGACGTCAAATCCAAAAATCTTCTGACATCCCATGTTTTGATTGGATGATGTTTAGTTTACGAATCCTCGATAAAAATAGATTTAGAGTGGGTGAGTTTGTGGCTGTAGTCATGATAATGTTGGAGTGGGGATGCAGCCAAGGAGGTTTAAACCAATGAAACACCAAATCCCAATCGAGACGTTTCGGCAATGATTTCCATCTTCAGTCGATTAAGGAATTTCCATGTGCAAACGTGTCATTTGGCCAAGTCGGTTTTATACAAATACCGCTTCAAGGGCAATGGCTCTTAGAAAGTTTTGAAGAACGATTTCAATATACAAAAACTGACTTGGCCAGATGACACATGTTTGTATTCTCTATAAACATGCAAATTCCTTAAACGACTGAAGATGGCAGAATAAAATTTTGCCGAAACGTCTCTATTGGTTTAATCTCCTTGGCTGCATCCTCGCTCAACTCCAACATAATAAGATTTAAGCTTAGGCAGTAGAATTTTTTAATTCTACTTCTAATAAATAAATGGCCAGCTATCGATGTTGAATTCCTTAACATTTGGCCTCGGAATTCAAATCCATTTGGCCAGTACAAAATCTTCCATTTTGTAATTGTCGCTTAAATTTACCTCATAAATCGTAATATTATACAAATCTCGTTCTACATGACTTGGAGAAAATTAATAATTCTTATCACGACTATTATATTTTCATTTTAAACGATTACTCATCTCTTATGATTTGTTTTTTTATTTACAAAAAGAACATTTTTGAACTAACAGATTTTTCTGCGAAACTAATTCGATCAAAACAAAAAAAAATTCATATTCACCCATACGATTTATAATCTATCAATTCTAGGAAATTAAAAAAAAAAAAGAAAGGCGGTTTTATAAACTCCACAGTATAAACACCAAGCCGTGCTTTTCATCCTTCCGTCTGGAGAGGGCTATCGTTTCAATAATAAAGGAATAACTCAATTCTAGCCGGTCATGTGCTTCGTTTGGAGTATCGGATAATCCTTTCTGTACCTGTAACCTTGCAACAATCAAGGATGCCAGTCATATTTTTTTTTATTTAGAAATTATTTTCTTTAAATTAGTGAAACAGATTGAACTCGCTTTTAATATTGATTTTTACTTTCTCCTATATGTTGATATATATATATTGAGAGAAAGGAGTCCAAAATAGTGCTTTTCGCAACAAGGCTACCTGTCTATGAACAAAATATCTCAAGAACGAAAAGAGCTAGGAGGTTGAAACTTTATATTGAATTTTTTTTTATTCTGCCCTCCTGGCTAACCGCCATTGAGCTAAAACTGATTACAAAAATACATTTATAAAAATAATATACACAAAACAATATAAATACAAAGTTAAAACATTATACAATAACATCATAAGTTAAATAAAATGATTCAAAACCTTATATAATAATGATACAATAAGAAAAAATATAAGAAAAAAAATTATATAAATAAAAATAAAACTATTTCCAAGAAGTAAAATGTTATATTAAACAATATAAAAGCAAGACTACTAAAGTACAAACAAAATAAGGACAGAATTAGCACAGGATCACTCAAAACAAAGACAAAACAAGATGTCAAAAATTAAACAATACAAAGGCAAAACTACAAAAGTAAAAACAAAATAAAGACAAAATTGGAACAGGATTTAGGTACCCACCTGGACACGAAGCTGTTAAACAAAATCGGTCAAAGAGTACTTGTACTTTACTGATGCACTTTTTCAGTTTTTTGCGATTTACTCAAAATCCGCTCCAACGATTTTGATTAAAATTCAAAAATCAATTCAAACCTTCCAAAGAGCCAATGGTAAATCCCCAAATGGGGATTTGCATGTTAATTTCGATTCAAAGGGAAGTCCACTTAACTTTTTACACATTTAAAAAAAATGATTTCCAATTCTTATGAATTTTTTTTTTAACATTCACGCTTTTTTCTCATTCACACACACATTCAGGCAGTCTTTTCGGCAACTTAGGCCATTTAAGACTTTACCTTTTGGGGGTCCAGGCATTTCTATTTACGCCATTTGGAATCCAAATGGCTTAAATAAAATCATTGGATTGCCTGGGGTCCGAACCTGCGACGTTCGGGTATAGGAGGTAGGCACGCTACCTACTACACCAAGCCCGGGGGATTATGAAATTTGTATTTATTTAGATTCTCATTGTTTATAAAATATCCATTCGTCAAACTCTTGGTCCAAACACACAGTTTGTATGTTTATAATAACAACCTCTCTTTAAATTTCATATATGGACCCTGTTATGCAATGGTGTGTCAAAGACCAAAAAAATCAAAATTGATTTAAGCACGGAATATTGTTTCAAATGCTTTAATTAATAGTATTTTTTTTCTGAAATATGTCCTAAAAAAATTTATATTTAATGTTACTTGCACAATTGACAAGAAAAATCATATATAATTCAATGTAAACAAAAAACTTTAATGTTAATTTTATCAAAACTCGATGTTTGGTCTTTGACACACCATTGCATAACAGGGTCCATATATGCCCTCAGGATGGGATAAATTGATATTGTGAGAGAAGAAAACAAGATTTGCCTTCATTTTCCTCCTTATGGCATCCAACTAACGACACATCTACTGAATTTGGGACACCACGATGTTGGATTCCTTATCTTATCTCAAAAAGAATCTCTCATAACTATGTTTAGACCAGTGGGGAATTTTCTTTTTTATTTGTAATTATTTTCGCTTATAATGAAAATAAACAGAAAGAAGAAGCTGTACTATATAAACATAGTTAGATAATAACTTAATACTTTATATTTGAACAATGGCAGTCAGGAAGAGGTGTTTCTAAATCAATGAAACTCCCAAAAATTCGTGGAGGTTTCGGTCCAAATTTATTCGACCATCTTCAGGCAATCTGGCTATAATAAATTTTATTTTTTTTTTTAAACACTCACACTTTTTTCCCATTCACACATACATACACACAATCTTTTCCGGCAACTTAGGCCATTTAAGACTTTAAACGATACTCGTATGTGTTTAAATATATCTCTATTGGGGGCAATTTGGTATCCAAATGCCATAAATAAAATCATCGGACTGCCTGGGATCCGAACACTCGATTCAGGGACGTATACGTATATAGAAATTTTTTCGGGGGATCCTGAACTCGAAAATTTTTCGCAGAACCGGCCTGCGAATTTTGCCACCCCACATTTGCGAAACCAAAATTTCTCCCGTGCGTGATAATCATTTTACCTTTTTTTTTTAGAGACACGAAAATTTTGTCGCCACGTCGAGCAGCATTCGCTCTTTTGCGGAACCGAAATTTGCGCATTGCGGGGCCGAGCAAACATTTCGGGAAGGGGGGGGGGGGCGAGACCCGCTAATGTCTGTATATTCCTAAATATGTATATGCATTTGGAAAATTTCGGGGGACCCAGCCCCCCCCCCCCCTCCTTATATACGCCCCTGGCTCGACTCTTGGTATACAAGGCAGGCGCGCTACCAACTACACCAACCCCGAGGGCATAATGGATTTTAATTCAAAATTAATATTATCAACAATTACAATTAAATATTTTCGAGATTTATATATTTGAATTAGATATTAGTATTCAAAATATCTCGATTCTTTTCGGATTAATTAAGTCATTGTGATCTATCTAACAAGGCTGTGAGTGTTATTTATTGGCGAGGCCAAACATCCCGTGGTCCCTTGAATAATTACAATGATTGTTATTTTTTTATTGTTTTGCTTACAGTTGTCATATGTAAATGTACATTACTATATTTGTGTTACGGAAAGTGATGCGGAACCTCTTATCGACAAGAAAAATTCTCGGTGCTGGCATTTTAGTCGAATTAGGTCAAAAATATCGATTTTTGGGTTTCGATTGAATACGATTCTTTCACATTTCCTATACAGGTTTATTCGGTAATTTTAGCACCGAGAATTCGATAAATATTACAAAATAACGCATTTAGTAAGCTTAAATAGTTTTAAATGCACTCAAAATACTAATTGGACCCTGTTATGCATTAGTGTCTCAAGCGCCAAAAAAATTCAAAATTGAGTTAAGCACGGAATATTGTTTCAAATGCTTTAATTAATAGTATTTTTTATGAAATATGTCCTAAAAAAATTTATATTTAATGTTACTTGCACAATTGACAAGAAAGATTATATATAATCCAATGTAAACAAAAAACTCTAACGTTTATTCTCTCAAAACTCGGTAGGTGGCGCTTGACACACTTATGCGTAACAGGGTCTTTGCCATTTAATAGATAAATTTTCAAAATTAAGTGATGATATATTCTTTTTCTTCTTCCTTCTCATTGGCATCGCTCAGATAAAATGAATTGATCTAACAAATTTTTGTTTGTTCCTTAGGAATGCCTGGTCCAGTGGATGCGCTACTCACGCAAAGAATATTGTGAATTATGCGGACATCGTTTCTCTTTCACGCCGATATACTCGCCGGATATGCCACGGCGATTACCATTACGCGATGTGGCCGGTGGGCTCATCGCCAGTATTGTGACCGCTGTCAAATATTGGCTCCATTACACATTGGTTGCTGTCGCCTGGTTAGGGATTGTGCCTCTAACCGCCTGTCGCATCTATCGGTGTCTTTTCGCTGGTTCAATCGATTCGGTAGGCATTCAAATTAATATATATATATATTTTGTTTAAACCGACAACAAAAAAAAAACACAGAAAATTCAATTAGATTGATGAAATGTCCTTTGCAGATTTTCTCCCTTCCTCTGGACATGATGTCAACTGAGAATTTGGCATCAGACGTATTTCATGGCTGTTTCGTTGTTACTTGCACTCTCTTTGGATTTATTGGTCTTGTTTGGCTACGAGAGCAAATTCTGCATGGTGGTGGTCCTGATTGGCTTGAAAGAGATCAAAATAATATCCCGCCATTGATTGATCATCCACCGCCAGAGCCGGTGGTTGAAAATAACAACGTCCTTGATCCCGATGGGGATCCTGAGGTAAGTCAAAAACGACGACTATTGATTATTTTTACAGGTATTATTTTTATTTAGTAGAAGGTGAATAAAAAGAGAGAGCAGCTAATTATATTTTCTTTTATTAAACCCCTCAGTGCTGACGTTTCGGTCCTGTTTAGGGCCATCCTCAGAGCATTAGGGTTGTCATCATAAATTTCAATTTCAACATTTCACCTATATTTAATATTGTTGGTCGATTTTATATACAATATATATATATATATATATATATATATGATAAGTAGGTGGGATATTTTTCATTGGTAAAGTCTACGAGTAAAATTCTATGTGACTCGATAGAACAGTCAGACTTTACCAATGAAAAATATCCCACCTACTATCATATATATATATTGTATATAAAATCGACCAACAATGTTAAATATAGAAAAAGTTAAAGGTTTAGTTAAAAGTTAAAAGACATAAAGATTACTCTCGACGAATAACATAAAGATTATCTTTATGTTATTCGTCTTATTCGTATTAAGATCTATTGGGCAAAAAAACCATGCAAGTCTTAATGTAAAAATGTTGAAATTGAAATTTATTATGACAACCCTAATGCTCTGAGGATGGCCCTAAACAGGACCGAAACGTCAGCACTGAGGAAAGAAAATATAACTAGCTGCTCTATCTTTTTATTATCCTTCTACTACATCAATTAACCAGCTATATTAAAAAAAACTTCCAACACTAAATATTTTTATTTAAAATCTTATATTTGCTGAGAATACTTGTCTCAACTATTATTTTTATAATGGAAAAAACAAGAAGGATAATGATAATATTTATTTAACTTCCAAACTGTTCAAAGTAGTATAGATGGCTATTTATAGGCAAGAGCAGCCAATGAAAAAGACTCGGTATGCAGGTTCTAATCACTGGAGACGTTTCGGTCCTTTTAATTTAAGAGCCATCTTCAGTTCTTAGATCAGATATAATTGCACAGATCTAATCTGATCTAAAAACTGAAGATGGCTCTTAAATTAAAAGAACCCGGACTTTTCCGATGATGCAACTTGCCTGCAGAGTCTTTTTATTGGCTGTTCCTGCCCACAATTACTCATCTAATTTTGTAGTAAGGAAGAAAGAAAAGAGCGATTCCAGCCAAGTTTATTTCGTTTATTAATCGCTTTAAGCCGACGTTTCGGTCAGATATACGACCATCATCAGGGCTGAAGCGTGTCAACAAAATTCCTCAAAATGTCAAATGGAGGAATTTTGTTGACACGCTTCAGCCCTGATGATGGTCGTATATCTGACCGAAACGTCGGCTTGAAGCGATAAATAAACGAAATAAACTTGGATGCAATCGCTCTTTTCTTTCTTCCTTACTACAAGATCTACTCAGCTATCGACCTCATCTAATTTACTTAATACTTACGGGATTAAAGTTATCAGTTGACTGCTGATATAGTGAAAGTAAAAAGAATCAATTCATTTGCCCTAGGAGGAAGAGGAGGCGCCAAACGTTGCAAACGTCGGTCTTCTTGGTGGAATCCCCGCCGAGGAAGAGCTTGCCGTTGATGCTGGCGGTGGCGGTGCTAATGGCAACGGCGACGGCGGTGGAGCTGCTGGAGCCGTGGGCGCTGGACCAGACGAAGTCAATTGGAACCCAATGGAATGGGATCGCGCCGCTGAGGAGTTGACTTGGGAACGATTACTCGGACTTGATGGCTCATTAGTGTTCTTAGAACATGTCTTTTGGGTTGTGTCTCTTAATACGCTGTTTATTGCGGTGTTTGCCTTTTGCCCGTATCATATTGGACAGTTTGCTGTGGTGGGATTCAGTCTCAAGGAGTATGCAGTGGCGAGTCATTTTGAAGGGCTTGTCACCACTCTCTGCGGCTATTGTGTCATTGGACTCTGTCTTGTCATTATGCATGCCTGGGCTTCTCTACTTGGAATGCGACGTTGTCGAAGGATGCTCGGATTGTGCTATGTTGTTGTCAAGGTAAGTAAATAAGATAAAAAACTCTTTCTTTCATATTTTGTATATTACACAGGGGAACAAAAAAGAAATCCTTTTTTCTGTGGCATAAGTGAATTTAGATAGCTAAGAAGACGAAGAAGCCTATAAATGATTTTGTTTGAATTGACTCTGGTTCTCATGATATACCGGACCAAAGGAAATCACGCGCAAAACGTTCTTAACCTTTATTAATATGCCCTCGGGGCTTGGTGTAGGGTTAGCGTGCTAACCTCTATACCAAAAGTCGCGGGTTCGGACCCCAGGCAATCCGATGATTTTATTTAAGGCATTTGGATACCAAATGGCTTAAATAGAAATGCCTGGACCCCCCAATAGATATATTAAAACATACGAGTATCGTTTAAAAGTCTTAAATGGCCTAAGTTGCCGAAAAGGCTGTGTGAATGAGAAAAAAGAGTGAGTTAATTTTTTTCTAACCCTTATTAATATTTTTTTTTTTTTTTTTTTGAAAAACATTCACACTTTTTTCTCATTCACACAGTCATTTAAGACTTTAAACGATGTTTTAATATATCTATTGGGGGTCCAGGCATTCTTATTTAAGCCATTTGGTATCCAAATGGCTTAAATAAAATCATCGGACTGCCTGGGGTCCGAACCCGCGACTTTTGGTATACGAGGTTCGCACGCTAACCCCTACACCAAGCCCCGAGGGCCCTTATTAATATGTTTTTGTTTTTTATAATTAATTTTGTTATTTTATTCTTTGTATCATTTATAGCACTTTGTTTGAAATCATTTCATAATTTTAAAAAATATTCTTCTATGATTGAATTTTTAGTATGAATTGGATTGCCTTTATCTCAAAAAGTAGAATCAATTCTACAAAATTATTATTATTTTCCTATACAGCGCACCAAAATTACCTAAAATTATTTAATAAATCCCATGCGTCAGAATCATTGTTGCCCTGTGTTATTATTAAAAATTAAAAGAATATTATTGCTGGATGCTTGTGCAGATAAAAGAACATTTTTTTTTTTTTAAACACTCACACTTTTTTCCCATTCACATTCACACATCCACACAGTCTTTTCGGCAACTCAGGCCATTCTTCTTAAGAAGACCTGTCTGTTCTAATCTACCTTAATGATACTCTAATTTAATATGAAATATCTTATATACGTATTTCTAAGTAAATTTAACACAAATACAAATCAATTTTAATCAATTTAATTCAATTTAAAATAAAATAAAGAAAAATATGTCGTTTTTGAATTTGAGGGGCACATCAACATAATCTCAATATGTTTTGTTGGATATTAATTCAAAATCAAACGTCGCGTTTCTAATAAAATAGACAGGAAAAGCTGAAATGGAAAGGTTATTTTAAAATTTAATCTGGCTTTAATAAAAAAATTTCGACATTTTTGTCTTTGTTTTATTTAAATTGTAATTATTTATTAAATGGATTTATGTTAAATTTACCTAGAAATGTATAAGATATTTTATATTAAATGTTTAATAAATTACAGTATCATTAAGATAGATTAGAACAGGTTTTTCACTATTTTTGACGCGCAGTGTTTTTGTAGCAACCCGATTCAATTTTCAACCGAACGGATGCCAGGTATAAATAGTATATATTTTTTTTAATTTCTCCCCAGGTCTCGTTGCTCTCTGTCGTTGAGATCGGTGTCTTGCCGTTGATCTGCGGCTGGTGGCTCGATATTTGCTCGTTGTCGATGTTCGATGCCACCCTCCGGGATCGAGAGACGAGCTTTCGTCTTGCACCTGGCACTTCCATGTTCATCCATTGGTTGGTCGGAATGGTTTATGTTTATTATTTCGCTTCATTTATTCTTCTACTCCGGGAGGTGCTACGTCCGGGAGTTCTCTGGTTTCTTAGAAACTTAAACGATCCAGATTTCAGTCCAATTCAGGTAAACATTTCTTTAATTTTTTTGAGTGCTCTTTTTATTAATGTCTTTTATATTTTTGTTTATTTAAGGAAATGATCCATTTGCCGATAATCCAGCACGTTCGTCGTTTACTCGCCTCTGCTGTCATTTTTGGGACAGCTGTCCTTCTAATGCTCTGGCTGCCTGTTGGCATTTTACGTGCAATTTGGCCAAGTTTCTTACCTTATACAGTTGCATTGCAAACTGAAGCACAAGTCAACGAGCTCAGTCTCGAGTTGCTCTTATTACAGGTACTTAGTTATTTAGACATAGGTACTAGTGAATTTACAAACAAGTAGTTTTGTGATGAAAAAAAAAAAATAATAAATGCAAAAATGTAAAACGCCTACTGAGCAAACTATTTAGTTTAGATACTGTGCGAACATTTCTCATGCTTTTTGCGCTTTTTCTCATTGATATCCAACCATTTGACTAATGAGTACAAACGACAGGCGCATTTAAAAAAAAATCCGAGATTTTGATTACTACTAATATATTACAAAATGTTAAAGCTGCAATTATTTTTTTTTCTAGGTGATTCTGCCGGCACTGTTGGAACAATCGCACACGCGTACCTGGCTTAAAGGACTCGTTCGTGCCTGGTGTGCAGGTGTTGCCTGGGTATTAGACTTACGCTCTTATCTATTAGGCGACGAAGAAGAGGAAACGCCGCCGGTTGGTATCGGTGTGCCACCACCACCACTAGCACCACAACCACCAGCCGATGGTCCCCCAGCACCGGCTCCAGTGGCACCACCTGCTGCTGCTGAAGCAATTCGGCCTTTAGAAGAGAATAGAGCCGCCGGTGGCGGTGGCGGTGGCGTCGGGGTTGGCGTCGGAGGCGGTCTAGGTGCCGCGCATCATGCTCTATTACAACGAGAAAGTCCGACGGGTTTTCAACCGTATGATCGGCCCCGTTGGTTTGCAGCACGACTTGTGGGTCTGCTAGCTGCCGTTTGTGTCACACTTGTCGTTGCTAGTCTGTCAGCTCTGACACTGCCTGTCTGGCTTGGGAGACGTGTCATGGCACTCTGGCTTGTCGGGGCACCTCCACCATCTCCTCAGGTATCCATTAAAAAGTGTTTTTTTTTTTTTGTTTTTTTTTAATAAAATTGAAATACATTGCGCGTCACAAATAGTGGAACACTTTGTTTCTTCTTAAGACATCTTCTAATGATCCTGTAATTAAAGAGGGCTCGGGACCGAAGGTGTTACGCATGTTTTTCCCGATAAGATGGCGTAGTGTGTCATAAAAAGTATGCCCAAAAATCAAGTAATTCAAAAATTTGCCAAGAGATGTCAGAATGGTAGCTAATAATATTTAATGCATTTGGTTGATTTTCATTGATCTTTTAACAATAAATACTTTATAAATGTTATTATATATTATGTATCTTTTATAAAAACATAAAAATATATAAATATAGGCTAATAGGGGATCGGCTGTTAGACTAGCCTGCCATCTATTGCAAGAATGCTGAACTAATTTGACAGTTGATTTTTTAAATAAATCATCTAAGCTTATTTCAGAAATTTCTTAATTAATATGTGATTAATAATAACAATAAATTCATTTTTAAATTTAAAAAAATTAAAGATTATTGGGACAGATTGTTTTTTTGTATTTGCTTGATAACAAAAGAATTAATTACGATAATTTTTTAATAAGTCATTAAAAAAATTATAGCTCCATGTCCCAATAATCTCCTATGAATTTAATTCATTTAAAAAAAAACCGCATTGAAAAATTCCTTATAAAAAAAATTTCCACATTTTTGTTTTTGTTTTATTTAAATTGTATTAAATTGATTAAAATGTATTTGTATTTGTGTTAAATTTACTTAGAAATGTATAAGATTTTTCATATTAAAAAATGCTACCATTCTGACATCTCTTGGCAAATTTTTGAATTAGTTGATTTTTTGGGCATACTTTTTATGACACACTACGCCATCTTATCGGGAAAAACATGCGTAACATCTTCGCTACCGTTCCCCCTTAAATGTTTCTTAAATTAGAGTATCATTTAGGTAAATTAGAATAGGTCTTTTCAAGAAGAAACAAAATGTTACGATTTTTTTGACGCGCAGTGTAATATGTAGTCATATAGAGAAGCAGCTCAGAAAATATTTGTATCTTACAAACGATATTTTGACAGGTCGTGGCTGCAGTATACGTTCCCAGTACAGGCACTGCTGGTGAACGGGGAGCTGGAGCTGCGGCGACAACGACCGGGAATCGTGTCCATGAACTCTACACAGCCGCTTGTGGCACCTATCTCTTCTGGTTGGCTTTCAGGGGCATTGCCCTTCTACTCTCGTGGTTGCCACAAGGTAGAGCGGCTATCACTGCTCGGTGAGTGTTTAAAACAAAAACAAAAAATCGGGAATAACTTCCCCAAAACTTTCTCGTATAGTCTTTTGGAATTATATCTGTGTATGTGTGTGTGTGTGTGAACACGATTGCTTAAAAACCAGAGCAGCCAGATCGATGAAATTTGGTATATACTCCTTACACTAAAATTGTAGATTTCTATCAATTTTTGGAGTAAATTCGTCACCTGGAAGTAGCACTTTAAAAAGTTTTTTCAGAAATTTTGAAATTTTCAATTTTTTTGTTATCTTATGATAAATTACTCTATTTTAAAAAGTTTTTATTCTTTGACATTTTTTCGAAAACTGAATAGTTTTTGAAATAATCAAAGAAGAAAAAGACATTTTTCGTTAATTTTGATAAAAAATCAAAACAAAATCATACAGATGTCATTAAAAAAAAGGGTAAATGAATTTGTTTATATTTACATGATAATTTGTCTATATTGAATTTCATTCTGATAAGATAAGATGGTAACATGTTTGTGTTTGCAGGTTGAAGCAATGGGCGGTGCTAGGTGCTAAATCGGCGATGGCGTTCTCGGTGTTATTGGGCGTCATCCCATTACTCTTTGGACGTCTCCTTGAACTCGTTGTCGTGGTGCCTTTGCGTGTTCCACTCGACCAGACACCCGTTTTATTTGTATGGCAAGATTGGGCATTGGGCGTACTCTATACAAAGATTGCCTGCGCTGTGACGATGATGGGTCCTGAATGGGCGTTGCGTCGTGCAATCGAACGCGCTTATCGTGATGGAATCCGGCATATGGACTTGGCATTTGTGCTACGGGAATTAGCAGCGCCTGTTGTCGCTAGTTTTGGCCTCGCACTGGCCGTGCCGTACGCAATCGCGCATGGTGTCGTCCCCTTAATCGTGGCCTCGCCACATTTACGTAATCTGATCGTGAGACGTATCTACCCGTTCCTGTTACTCGTCACACTTATCGCTGGCGTCGTGCTTTTCCAAGTGCGCCAATTCCGTAAACTCTATGAGCACATCAAGAACGATAAATATCTAGTAGGCCGACGACTTGTTAACTATGATCATCGGAGACATAAATCGCCGACGCCGGCGTCGACAACGACATCGACACCACCAGCCGCAGCAGCAGCAGCGCCTGCTGTCCCCCCCCGGCGGTGTCCTCCGCCCTTAACACCCTCCCGCCCCCACCCCCCTCTTTCTTGTAGACTATTTATTTATGATTGTAATTGTAAATTCTTATGCCTTTGTTGATTAATAAGTTGGAAAAGTAAAATCGAATCACTTTTATTTTTTCTTTCAAAAAAACACAACACTGACTGAAAATATAAGATTTTATTCAAAAATATTTTAAGGCATATACAATATTGCTTTAGAGATCTGAATCAATTATTAACAATATTGCAAATATATAAATAAAATATACCTTTTTTTTTTCTTTTTGGGAAATATGTCACTTAATTATTATACTATCTATATATATAAAGTAGAGACAATTTTTTTTTCTTTGGGTTTAAAATAAATTTCATCTTTTTTTTTTCTTTTTTTTTTGCGAGTCATGGACCCTGATGAAAATGTTTTTATTTAAAAAAAAATAAATAAATAAAAAAAAAAATCTCTTTTTTTAAAATAAGTTGATATTTTTACTTTTTTTTTTCATTTTAAATCTCTCGCTATTAATCTACATTTAATTTTGTACTTTAAAGTTCTTTTTTATTTATTTATATTGAAGTGATCAGATTTTGCATATAAATATTTTTTCAAGAAAAAGTTGGCAAAACTAATTAGAGACTATTATTATTGCTAATTTGAGATAAATTAATTATTGTCCATTGTTGCCAAGAAAATTACTACTACTACTACTACTATTGTCCATTGTTGAAATAAAAGTTTATTATTAATTTTTTTTGTTTTCTAATGCCCGTTTGCACCAACACATCTTAGATCTTAAGCTCGTTGAATTTGAAACGTTGCACCAACAGGAAATCGGGTCCTAAGATCCTCTATTTGTGCCTCCATCGCATAAATAAGATATTAATTTCTAATGGATAGGTAATGATATTAAAATAGAAGCTAAGGGAACCTTCCTAGAAACAGCAACTAGGTATAAAAAAAAAAACCATTTTGTTGCCGACGTTTCGAGATCTAGTCGCACTCATCCTCAGGGCTATCTTTTTGACAATTTTGCATGCCCTGAAGATGAGTGCGACTCATCCTCCTTTATTCCCTGCAGGAGACGTTCCACAAGCTGATTGCCCGGGGTCACCAATCCCGAGCTTTCGCTGCGCTTGGCATCGCTTAACCACAAAGAGTCACGTGCTCTTCTCCGTTGCTAGGCCCGCTAGCCCTCGAAATGTTAATAATAAACTTATGAATAAAAAGTCATAATAATAAGAAAATAATTTTGCCAACTTTTGGCTTAGAAAATAATTATATGTTACATTTATTCTCTCAAAAGAATTGACGATATTTAATATTATTTATCCAAGAGACGTTTTCTTGTGGGAAACATTTTAGGTCTGTTCGATCAGACGTCCGGCGCATGCGCATTAAGGAAAAGTTGTATTGTTTTTCGTTACTGCGCATGTGTACTTCATCACTACGCATGCGCCTGATCGAACAAACTTTATTTTTCTATATTCTTGTTATCATTTTATGGTAGGCAGAGAAATCCCGTCCTCTCCTCTCTATTTTTTTCTAAAACGTCCCACATAAATCTCTGGTCACTTTAATTTCTATTTAATTATATATATATATGAGGTAATTTTATAATTTATTTAAAAAAAAAAAAATTAGTCTTTTATTTATTTGAAATTTATTCTAAATTTTTTTTGCTATTCATTTTTTGTTTATTAATTCGTGCAAATTTAAAATTATGACCGAAGTCAACACCATATTATTATTATATATATATATATATAAAATTAAAACTTTTTTCTTTTGATTTATTCACATTTTTAAAAAGGAGAAAATTTTTATTCTCAGAGGTATATTTTTTTTAGAAAAGGCAGTGAATAATCTTTTTTTATTGTTTTTACATTGAATGATCATCGATCTGTGAAGATCACACGTCTTTAATGAAAAATTAATCCAACTCATATTTGTATTCCCTTCAAAGCAATTGCTATCGACACCTTTTGAAAAAAACAAGACTTCATTTCTGCTTAATAGAGAATGGTTTTTGGAAATCTCGAGTTTAAGAAACAAAACAAAAAGAAATTCTATAAATTAAAAAACGAATCATTCAAATAAACAAAGAAATCGTCATTGCTCAACGAATCAAAGCCAAAAACCAGGCAAAAGGAATTTTTATTAATTTCTCCATTTTTAAAATGGAGACTTTATGAGGGCAGAAGGGCCTTTTAGAGCCAGCGGAGTGAGTGAGTAGATCTATGCATATTTTTATATCTAATTGTATATTCTATTTAATTTGTCATAAATGATAATTTTTTACTTGTTGAAATACGAGGGCTCTTTTTTGGGTGATAAAATCTAAATAAGCGTGAATATCCAATGATTTTATTTACAATACAAGCGACTTGTGCTTTAACTTTTCTATATCATGGCAGGCAGGAAGAAGTGTCTCTAAATTAATGAAATTCGCGACGTTTCGGTCCAAATTTATTCAAACATCATCACCAGGCTATCGGGCTACAATAGATTTTCATTCAAAATTAATATTATTAACAATTTAAAATTATCTCAATTCTCGAAGGTTTACTTTGAAGTTTGCAAGATGGACGTGCAGACTTTTAAATAATTTTAAACAATTATTTTAAGCTGACAACTGATTGCAATGTACAGTTTCGGTCATCTTTCGGACCATCATCAGGCCTGGAATATATATCAAATATACTTTAAAATACAGGACATTACATTTTATTACAATTGCATAAAAATAAAAATAAAATAAAAAAGAAAATCATTGTGTGGTTTTATGAAACCACGATGCAAGTGAAACTTTTTTCGGATCGTAGGCGTTTAACTGAAAATTTTCAGAAAATTATTCAATTAAGGCTATTAAAATCGAGGTTTTTAATCTTAATTTAATAATTGGAAAATTGGAAATCAATAGACGCATGTTAAAAACTGAGAACAATATTTATTTAGTAATTGAAGATTTGAATCATTTTAAATTATATTTTATCAATTTAAAAATTGAATTATTAAATCTGACAATTATTTTTTTATAATTCGATATATATATATATATATTAAATTTCAAATTTCTTATTTTTGTCGTCAAGGATTGTGACGTCATGGCTTGTAGTGTCAAGGCCCTTGACGTCACGGCTTGTAACGCGACATGCTGATAGAAAAGCCAAAAAATTTGAGAGGATAAAATAAAAGTTTCACTTTAATAAAATAAAATAATGCAATTGTAATAAAATGTAATGTCCTGTATTTTAAAGTATATTTGATATATATTCCAGACCTGATGATGGTCACACTAGATGACCGAAACTGTACATTGCAATCAGATATCAGCTAATAAAATTTCTGAAAAATAATTGTTTAAAATTATTTAAAAATCTTCACGTCCATCTTGCAAACTTCAAAATAAACCTTCGAGAATTGAGATAATTTGCTTGAGCTGTTTCTTGAATAATTTAAAATATTTAGTTCTTCAAAAATTACAACCATTGTAATTGTTAATAATATTAATTTTTCAAAGGTTCAACTCCCTGCGGCACATCCTTATTTTTTCGGGTATATGAATTTAATAAATATTTAATTATAATATATAAATATTAATTTTGAATGAAAATCTTTAATAGCCATCGATTCAGTAGCGTAGCCAGGATTTCTGCTTGGGGGGGGGGGGGGGGGCAAAAGTTTTATTAACACCCGGGGGGTTCTTCCCCCCCCCCCAATCCCCAAAAAACTTAGTGAAGAAATTTTTTTCTTAAAAAAAAAAATAATAATTTGAATACAAAATTCGTAAATATAATATTACTAGCCGCGTCGCCCGCCTTCGGCGGGCTTCGCGTCTAGCCGGGGGGCTTTGCCCCCCTGGACCCCCCTCCAGCTGGCTCGGGCCGCCTGCGGCGGACCCTCGCCTTTTCTTAATTATGAGAACCCGTGGCGCCCGCCTTTGCATCTATGCAGGGGGGCTTCGCCCCCCTGGACCCCCCCTCCAGCTGGCTCGGGCCCGCCTGCGGCGGACCCTCGCCTTTTCTTAATTATGAGAACCCGTGGCGCCCGCCTTAGCATCTATACAGGGGGTCTTCGCCCCCCTGGACCCCCCGACAGCTGGCTCGGGCCCGCCTGCGGCGGACCCTCGCCTTTGCTTCTTACTAATGAAAAGAAAAGAATTACTACCTATTCCAATCCAGAGCCTGCTTGAGGATTTGTTTACATTCATGGAATACACAAATGAAAAGAATACATAAATATTTCTCTATACATTTCCTATGGGAGAAATCGTAACTTTAAAAATTAATAACTCAAAAAGTTATGGGAATTTCGGGATGAAAATAATTTTCCTGTAATCCCGAGAAGGTCCTCTTTATGCATAAAAAATTTCATTTCAAAATTCCAACGGGAAGTTGCCTAAATAGAGCGTGACAGACAGACAGACAGACAGACAGAGGACAGACAGACAGATAGACGGACATTAGTGTAATTATATATATAGATATTAAAGATTTTCTTCCATTAAAAAAATTTTTCTTATACTGTATTTCTTAAAACGCAAATAAATAGAATTATTTTTTCATTTGGGAAAACAATAGGTATTTTTTTGTTTTGGCAAAGGCTTTGGGGGGGGGGGGGGGCGGCCCCCTGGGCCCCCCTGAATACGCCACTGCATCGATTGATGATTGACGATTGATTATTTTTAAATTACTTTTACTAGAGTGCGGAATATCAAATTTTATTAAAATCCAAATAAAAAAAAATCAGAAATTTTTTTGTAAACTTTGCCAAAAAACTGAAACAGAAAATCAATTATATTTTAATAAGCGTCAGAACTGGGTGGGGGTGGGGGGGGGGGGGGCAAAGATACATTGCTTTTCCCTCTTGGGATCGTCCAGTTTTTGGATTTTTTTTTCAAATTGTGCTCTAATTTAATTTATACGGAGATGCGTTTATAGCAATGGCATAAGAAATGTTGGCGTAAAACTTTTCTAAATAAAATCATTTCGATTTTCTGACCCACCAGTTCTCGTATTTTTATTTTTGGGTTATATTTTATGAATTATTTAAATGTATTAAGATATATAAAAAAAAAACTGGTATTTTATAAAATTATTTTTTTTTTCTCCTTAATCAATAAAATTTTTCCTTTTGATTGCACCGAAACAAATTAAATAAATGAGTTGGATTAAATTTTGACGCGTGCCGATCTTCAGATGTGATCATCCAATGCATTTCAATCGTCTTTATTATTTAAATAAAACAAAACAAACAACAAAGAATAGGAAGAACTCAAATACGAGAAATTATAGTTATATGATAAAATTAAAAAAATAACGATAAGAATTATATCACACATAAGTAGATCGAGAAATTAAAGAGTATTTCATATATCTATTTATAAAAATAAACAAATAAATTAAAAAAGAAAAGAAAAAAAAAAAAACTGGCTCGGTTTTAATAATAAAATAAAAAATTACTTTTTTTTTTTCCTCTTTCTTATTTTTGTTGATTGATGATGAGGTGAGAAAAGTTAATCTTGAGAACATCTAAGAAGTCGAGGGAACACTTTGCTATTTGAATCCGGGACTTTCTCAATGGAGACTTTGACAAGTGAGAAGACAGTGAGGAGCTGACGCGATGCCGGTAAATTGAGCTCTGCATTCTCGGGCCATAAAACCTCCACGGTCGGACAATCCGGCATCGTTAGCATTTTAAGCGTGACCTCTTTTACTTTCTAAAAAAACAAACAAACAAATGGAGATGATGATGAGTCAATAGAGGAATGGAGAGATTTTGTACTTTTTATTCTCCTGGAGGAAAATCACTTTCAAAGCTTGCGCGGGGGATTGTACCCCTTTAAAAAACTTCTGGCAGCTGTGACCTTCCACATTCAATTTCGAAAAGATCCCCCTGCGCTGGTCTCTCAGATAAATGAATCATTTATTTGAGAAACCCTATAAGTCGAAAATGAGTTTTTGTATGATCACTGGCGCAACCAGGGGGGGGGGGGGGGGGGGTTTAAGGTTTTAATTCAAAATATATATTACAAATAGAAAAGAAAAAAATATAATCATTTCGGTTCCGCGGGCGGCACATGAAAAAAAAAATTTGGTTCCGCGGGCGGAAAAAATTTAGCGTCTCTTAAAAAAAAAAGGTAAAATATTTTATTTTTACGGACGGGAAAAACTGGTATGATGAAGCCTTATTGTTTGATAAAAAAAAACATTAAGCAGTCTGGAGGAAAAAGAATATTACATATATTTGAGAAATCCTAAAAGTCAGTGAGTTGCACTGTTTGTACGCTAGGAACGCCAGTGTAGTGAGGGACAATAGTCCACCTGGTTACTTGTGATTATTTCATTGTTTTTAAAAAAATATTATAAATTTTTTAATGGAAACTTTCATGGTTCAAACCTAGAAAATTTCCAAAAGATTTTCATTTTCTTATAAAAACAATGGAATAATCACATGTAGAAAACGCATGGGTGGGACTTAATATTGTCCCTCACTGTGCATGGTAGGCATAGTGATAAATAATCGGAATTTCTTGAATTTTTCAATTATTTACACCCTAGGGAAGGGTCATTTTAAATTTTATTAAAATCAAGTGAAAAATCTAGGGGAAAGAAGAGTTTTTATTTTTCATTTTAAAGTTTTGATTAATATATTTTTCGTAAATCGAGTTAGAGCCTGTTTTCCAATGCTGGGAGATTAGTGAATAAGATGCCCCTAATAAGGGGGTCCCCTACCCCTAATTTGACATAATGATAGCCTAAAACCACCCCCGGAAAATTCTCTACACAGTAAAAAAAAACTCCATGAAAATCTGCTTAATAGTTTCGGAGTCTGCGTTTCAAACAAACAGACAGACAGACAGTCAGAGAGACAGCCAGACATACTGACTGTCTTTTATATAATAAGTAAAAATTATTTAGAATATGTGAGGTTTCACTAAGTTGTAAATGAAAGAAATATTGAATTTCTAACTCGATATATTTCGGGCTATTAACCCATCCATCTTCAGGAGTGCATACATGTGACTGAGTGTTCCCTGACCTCAGTCACATGTATGCACTCCTGAAGGATGGGTTAATAGCCCGGAATATATCGAGTTAGAAATTCAATATTTCTTTCATTTACAACTTAGTGAAACCTCACATATTCTAAATAACTTTTACTTATAGATCTAAATATGTTTCACGGAAAACCTACACCACTTTCCCCTCCAAACTATTTTATATAATAGAAAAGATATAGAAGAATTCATGCACTTGGCATCCAATTATACCATATTTAACAAAAATATTTTGTTTTTTCGATTCTCTCAAAATTTGCTCCAACGATTTTGATTAAAATTCAAAAATCAAATATTTTTTAGATGCTCTTTAAAATGTATATTCTCATTTTGCCATTGATATTAATATCTTCGAAGACCAATTTACTCCTGTACTTCATAGGAAAGATAGGAGAAATGGTTGACATATCGATGGAAACTAAATATATGTCGACACAAAAAATCTGGTGTGACAAGCACAGTACACAACTCCCTCTTGCCGAAGGGTAAGAGAGAAAGTTGTGCGCTGTGCGACCAGTCACACCAGATTTATTAAATCCTACTTACGTCATAGTATATCTTCAACGACAATCCCATAGAGCAGATCTTGATCATAAGATATTTGGGCCTGACTTCAGTAACGACAGCATCTTCAACCATTGGCGCGTTCAAGCAAATATAATGGATCAAGAAGAGATCACTGCTCTGCTCACCGGCACGTTTCGCATTCAATTTCTGAATATTGCAATGGTTCATTATCCTGAAAAAAAAAAATAAAAAAATAAAATTGGAATATTACCAATTTAATAGTGTAAATAGAGGGTGCATTCTTGGACAATCAAAGAAAGCATCAAAGGAAAAATATGTCTCGTTGAGAACATCAACGTCAATTTCGCCCGCATTTGCGAGAGTCTCGATATTGTAAAGGAGTAAATGGAAACCCGAGGCTGGTGGGTTTGTCTGTCTGTGCCAGGTTTGGGGACAGGTATTTCCAGTACGGTCTTCAATGGGAACAAATTTTTCGAATAGAGCCTCCTTATAGTTGATGCTTTTGTTGATATACATTCCCTTTGTCCCTTTTCAACAAATTGATTGAAATTCCATTTTGAAATGAATAAGTCAACAGCCCACAAATTTGTCGACTATGGCGAGGCGATCCCGGAGGAATATCTTTTCCCCGACGGGATAAATTTACCTTCAAAGTTAAATGTTTGAGGCCAGATTTATTTCCGAAGTTTCGGTACTCTAAACGCCCCCTTCTTCAGGACTATTTAGTGGCGTACTAATCAATTAACCCTCCATTTCATTTTATTATTTGAGAATTAGACAAATTCGTCTGCGTTTCCGTATAATTCTTGAAAGCTCGTATGTAAACTCTTTTCTATAGATCCGGCAGTGTTTCATTCTCAAATGACAAAATCAAAGTGAGGGTTAATTTATTAACGCCACAATAACCTGAAGAAGAGAGCCAGTTTAGAGTACCGAAACTTCGGAAATAAATCTGGCCTGAATATACCTCTAACACGAGGATTATTATTTAACAATCTACACCAGGCTTTCCAATCTTTAATTTACCTTCTAAGTAGAGGGGAGCGAATTTCGAATTCATTCAGATTCCTAATTTAGTCATCGGGAGAAAAGGACTCAAATTCGAAGCCACAAATTTTTTCCGTCAGCAATAATAATCTAGATGGACTAATTGAGAATATCTCTCATTTATGCAATTAATAAATAAGAATATAACGTTCGGGGCCGTGAAGAAAATTGAATACAATTGAATATTTATTAATTCAAATAGCAGACAAAAGATAGGCCTCCGGCAGTCGAACCACGGATCCACCAATTTGTACCCAGAATGTCCTACCACTGGACCACAGCACGGCTTTCGGTTATTTGAATTCACTCAAATTGCTATATTAGTCATCGAGAGAAAAGGCCCCAAATTCAAAGCCACAAATAACCGAATGCCATGCTGTTGTTGTGAAGCAAAAAAAAAAAAATGGGAGAGAGACAGAGAGATACAAAATTTGATTTAAATACATTCGATGGCAAAATTTGATATATGTCTAGAACAGTGTTTCCCAACCTTTTGAAGTCCACGGCACCCCAAAGGTGCGTTGGGAATAACATTACACGCTAAGGGCACCCTTCCTTTTTTTCTCCCTAGCAAAATGAAATTTTTGCCGCCTCCATTTTTCCCCTCCACGAAATTTTTCTCTTTTTTTTTTTTTAGGGAAACGAAATTTTTGCCGTCTATACAAAAACTTTTTTTTTTCTCCCTAAAAATCGTTTTAACTTTTTTTTTAGCAAAGCTTAAGTTTTTCTGTCCTGTGGGAAATTTTTTCCGTTTAAATCATTTCACCTTTTTTCGAGGAAAACTTTATTTTTACCTTTTTTTTTACCTAAATATCTCGCGGCACCCCTGAGGCATTCTCGCGGCGCCCTTGGGTGCCGGGGCACACCGGTTGGGAACCACTGGTCTAGAACAAGACACACCTGTAAAGATTCTCAAAGAAAATGCAGATTTAGCGTCTGCACTGGACAAAGATTCTCACAGAAAAGTGCAAATTTTGGAATCGTTACACGTGTGTCTGTTCCCATGGGACTGTCTGGAAAAATGGTATAAAAGGCCATCTCCCACTCCCGGGCGAGATCATTCTCTCTCTCTCGATCTCATAAGTGTCGGACCTTGTTTAAACAATTTTTACAATAAACTTATATTTCAAATCACTATATTTATTATTTAAATCCCAACAAATCCCTGAGAGAAGGCAACCTACAACACTCGAGAAAGCAACTCACAACACTGTGGTCCAGTGGTTGTTATTGTTGTGGCACACTGAGTACAAATCGATGGATCTGTGGTTCGACTCCCGGCGGCACCCTATCTTTTGTCCCCTTATATTAATTAAAAAATATCAAATTGTATGAATTTTCTTCACGGATCAGGACGTGATATATATTAATATATATATCTCGAGGTATTTTGAATTCTATTATC
Source organism: Euborellia annulipes (assembly GCA_023213315.1). Classification (NCBI taxonomy): domain Eukaryota; kingdom Metazoa; phylum Arthropoda; class Insecta; order Dermaptera; family Anisolabididae; genus Euborellia; species Euborellia annulipes. The sequence continues at coordinate 127,822 of JAKCPI010001229.1, forward strand.
TTTATTCAAATATATATAACTCGAAAAATATTTAACTAATTCATTCATGTTTAAAAAGGTCTTAATTAAATAAGAACTTACGTTTTGATATATTCAGGAGCCCAATTTGGAGGATCGCAGTAATTGAGACTCGCTGCCAACAAACGATGAACAAGGATATCTGGATACCTTCTAATAGGGGATGTGAAGTGCGTGTAAACTGGCATACTCAGGCCAAAATGTCGGTATCCTTCGGCGGGCTGGTTTCCCGCGCAAAAATATTTCGCTCTCTAACAACAACAAAAAAAAAAAAATCATTTGTTTCTCATCTATGACGTCATTGTCTGATACCAAACTAGTTTGTTCGTTAAGATAGAGGAAAGTAAATCAAAATGTAATGTAAATGTACTTATAAATTGGGCAACTGACTGGCCGGTTTATTAAAAATTAAACTCATGGGGGGGGGGGCAGCTCTATGGGAAGAGAAGAATGTTTATAAGTTTCTTTTAGTTATATGACAAGTGGCTAGATGGCAATACTAGGCTAGTTCAAAATTTATCCTGTAGAGTTCGTTCCATTCGCCAACAAAATAACATTTTCTCATACATTAAGTGGCTTAAAAATCTGAATATAAATGAATTAACTTTTTTAAACTAATAATTATAAATTTTTTACAATTTATAAATGATCTTTTGTTAAAAAAGAAATTTAATTGTACTACGTGCCATTCAAGTAGCTAAAAAAAGCTTTGAAATATCATAAAGCAAAGTGTACGAGCGAGTTAAGTAGTCAGTATCTAAAACATGTGAATTGCAACAAGCTCGAGTTCAAATCTCTCTGAGAGCAAGTGTCCTGCTTACTTTTTAGTTAGCCCTAAACTTATAAACAATTTTTAACCTGGAGCTGTCCAATTTTGATTGTGTTTGATCTGTGATTAAACTGTAGAGCAAATAAAAGTATTATTGTTGTAGTATGTCTTTTATTCGATTTTGACAGTCATTTTTTTAAATATCCTTTTTTTTCTCTTCCGTGCCGCTCGCTCCCCCTGATTTTGCCGTCCCCCTCACGGAACGGCCCTCGATAAATGCAATAGCTATGTGTTTCCTACATGGATTTTGTACATACATGGAATAAATCCAAAGCTTTTTTTTGTTGACATACCTCCATAGGTTTAGAGAAGAGATGATAGAGAACCATCATTCGTGCCTTGTGAATAAAATCATCCCCCTTATTGTATTCACTGAGCGTTAATTGTAGCCCCTTGCTTGTAGAAACATCAATTAAAATGCCATGGGGGATTAATTGTAATTTAAGTTCCTCCATACGGTATTCATGTGGTTCTGGATGACATCGTAGAACTGCAATATCGGGGAATCGGTTCAAGATTTTCTCAGCGACTGTCACATTGGCAAGAAGCATCATCTCCTCTATCAATCTGAAACAAAAACAAGCCTTAATAATTTCTTTGGCAAAAATGTATATATACATTTATCTACTGTTTATTTTATTTAAAAAGAAAGGCATTTTTTATTTCATTTTCTAAAATAGTTATTTAACAGTATTTTGCCCCTAGGCCAAACGATCTAGACTCTGTCCCCATACCCAAGCCAAGGGTGAGCAGAGTAATTCCCCTGGCCACAAGATACCCTCTGCTCTCACCTAATGGTTACCTCGCAAGTCTCTCTGGATAGATATGCGGTCACAGCCTGAACGCTTTCTAGCCCCTTGGTAAAGTTCATGAGGGGGGTGGGCGAGTACGCGTTTATCCTACTGACTCACGTATCCCCGAGGCTTGATTTTGATCCGAGTCCCTGGACCCAAGACTGTGAGGAGGGGACCGCGGTCTCCACCCACGAACCTCAAGCCTGTTTTAATACTCCCACAGCCACACTGGCGCAAATCCCTATGCCCATCCGAGTAGTGAAGGACCCCGAAAATGAATGAATCTTTAATTTATCATTGAAACAATGAATAATTTTACTGTAGAATAGCAAATATACATAGTAGGGTGGTCCAATTGTCTAGAAAATGAAAATGCCAAAGTTTTTGCTAAAATTGAATAATATTTACTCGAATAGGGATGAAACGATAACACTGAGGAATCGATACTTTTACTCGATAGCGTATCTGTCGCAAAGTATTGAGTTGAGCCTGGGTCCTAGGGGTTCTGGGATATACGATATTTTCAAAATATTTTTGTGTATGGAGGGGGGGATGTTTAAAAATGAGCTCGACCCCCCCCCCCCCCCCTTCCCGAAAAATTCAATATACACCTCTGGAACAAAATGTATATAGGTCCCCTCTTCTAGTGACGCCCCAGGCCGTCAACTGTCTCGGTACGCCCCTAAAGAGAAAATCTATATTTTTTTAAATGTATACATTTTTCTTTGTCTGTGTGTCTGGATTCAATTTAAAACACAAAGGAATTGAGCTAGGAGCTTGTAATTTTATATTTAAGTTATAGGATGCAGCCAAATAATTGTGCCTCTATTTGGTAATAAACAAACTGAATTTTTTTTTTTTTTTATTGCATCCTCTTTCATATTCAACACATCAGCTACAGCAATTGGATTAGAAATTGGAAGGGATTTCCGAATTGAACTGAATTTTCAGATCGCTAATTCTTTTTCAAGGATTTTACCCAGTACTATCTGCGAGTGATGAAATAAATAATAATAGAATATGAATAATTTCCAATTTGATGTAACTGTGAGAGTCAATAAGTGTGATGTGGAGGTAGGTAACAAAACAGACTCCTTTAAACAAAACAGCCTCGGCTAAATTTATTGCGCCACAACTGAAGACGGCGCAATAAATTTAGCCGAAATATTTTGTTTAAAGGAGTCTGTTTTATTAAATAGAGGCTATCTACCTGGCTGCTGTCCTCCACACCACACTAAATGAATAATTTCCTACAAACTAGAAAATATCTATTATGTAAATTTAAGTTATTTCGTAAATAGAAAAAATAAGGCAATTACAGGAAGATCCACGTTTCCAGAGCACCTATTTCGAGTTTAAAATTTTCATTTGACTCTTTGTGGCTTGGGAGTAGAGAAGAAATCATTCTTCGATCCATTACTTTGCCACTCGGCAAGCTCACCTAGAGGGCAATCTGATGGGTCGAAGAATGATCTCTTCTTTCTCAAGCTATAAATAAACAAATGAAAATTAAAAAAAAAAAAAAAAAGAGGTGCTTAATATATAATAAAGAACGTGGGTTTGACTCCTGACACTCCTATTTACGAGTTAAACTTAACAGCAGCACGTGTTAGTAAATAACAGAATATTGAATTGATTACTTGTTAGCGTCTTTGCTTTCGTGCAAAAAGAAATCGATTGGTTTCTTTGTGTCCGGATCGAGCGAGATAATCACTTTCGGTTGATCAAGATGCAGAGATCCATTTTCAAATCGTCTTTTCCTTAAAATTTTCGCAAATCCATCTAAAATATGAATTTGTCGTTCAATGTCTTCCATTTTAAAATCACCATAAAGTGTGGGTAGATTAGAAGGGTCTCGCTCTTTATTTTCAATTATATTCTGTGGGAGAAAAAAAAAAGTTTGAGTTATTTTGAGCTTTGAGTTCCTCCAAGAAATAAAAAAATTACCTGAACGTGTTCGTAAGAGAATTGGGCACAGGAATTGATAATAGATCGATGGAACTCGTGCTTGAGGATCTGTCCATCGGATGTGAAATGATATATCACCGAGAACGCTAATTTGTCTTCGCCTGGCGTAAGTGAGCAAAACCGACACAACTCTTCTGGGAGCATGTGAATTACCTACGAATAAAGATTTTTCTATTAAATCGTTTAAACGGGTATGAGTGGGAAAATAGATCAGGGCACTAATTGAAGGCCATTGTGCTTTGGCCCAGGCATTCAATCAAGGTGATACCAGTGGCGGATTAAGACAATATAAGGAGAAATCAATTTCATTCTTCCTTTGTCCCCATGACCTCCCGTGATTGGAACAAGCTCCCTGCGTCTATCTTCCCCAAAACCTACAATCTTCAGACTTTCAAGTCTAACCTCAACAGGCATCTTCTCAGTTCCCGCAGTTGAGTTTCCCCTTTATGCTTCTCCTTTTGTTTTTATTTTCTTCCTGGCTGCATGTGACTACTGGTCATTATAGGTCTTCGGACCTTATGCACCCATTCCAAAAAAAAAAAAAAAAAAAAAATTAGGCCCCGGATAACAAAAATGTCTTTGGAAATTAATTTATAAATATAAAACGTAATTTTAATTCCTTACGTGTGTTTTTAAATTTATTTAAAAAAAAAATCTGGTGTGCTTGTCACAATTGTGTGTGCACACAACTTTCGAATACCGAAGGTAAGAGAAAGTTGTGAGAAATTGATAGCTACACCTAACAGGTCATTCAATAAGTCCGTAGGATGACATATAGATGGCGTTACTAGAATTTTTTCCATATGATTTTTATTTAGTACTAACCTTCAAACGATACGTGTATAAATTTGACAGCGTTCTGGTTATAGAATTTTATGTGAAGCAACTTTTGTTATTGGAAAAAAAATGGAAAAAAGGGAATTTCGAGTTTTAATAAAGCATTGCTTCGAATTGCTTACCCCCACCCACCATATTCTCCAGATTTAGCCCCCAGCGACACATTTTCCTGTTTTCAGATCTCAAGAGAATGCTTGCTGGGAAGAAATTTAAGTCCAATGATGAAATAATCGCTGAAACTGATGCCTATTTTGACGAGAAAGATAAATCGTACTATAAAAGTGGTATCAAAAAGTTGAAAAATCGCTATACTCGTTGTATCGCCCTCGAAGGCAACTATGTTGAATAATAAAATCGAGTTTTGTCAAATTTTTTTTTTAATATCCTACGGACTTATTGAAATGAGAGGAAATATAATGTTACTGGAATCATTAAAATAATGATTGAATTTCATAAGTCAATTGATACATTTTTTATAAAAATGAAATGAAATTTTATATCACGATCAAAATTAATATAATATAATTTTCGACGGGGCCCTAGTCGCGCGCCTTGCTTATTATCCGCCACTGTGCGAGACTACAGAATTTAACACGATACCTGATCAACTAGATATGTGGAGGTTGCTCTCTTGGCTACTTGTAAATCCAAATCGCTTCCTGCTTCAAGAAAATGAGAGACATCAGAGATATGCACTCCGACTTGATAAGAGCCATCAGGATTCCGCCAACAGGAGACCGCGTCGTCTAAATCCTTGGCTGTCGCCGGGTCAATTGTAAAAATGCATCTGCTCCTAAAATCCAAAAAAAAAAACGCTTTCTTTATTTGTCAATTCATTTTAAGACACTTTTTGATCGTTACCTGAAATCCATTCGATATTTCAATTCATTGGATAAAAAGTCACCTTCGGGTGTGTAGAACATTAATTTCTCTTCACATGGCTCGGAATCAATTCCATTCTCTAAGAGGATAGATGTAGTTTCCACCGATAAATTATCACATTCACCGACGCATTGCACAATTTGTCTAAAAATCAAAAAAACGTCTTTTGAACTAAGATTTTTTTAAAATAGAAACCCGTTATGCATGTTAAGGTGCGCGTCTCGGAAAGCCGTTAAAACACGATTGACTCTAGGCGGCAAGAGATGGCGTTAGTTTTTCCCATAGGAATACAAGGGATTTATTCCATTTCATTTGAAAGATTCCAGCTAATTAATTAAGGTTAGAAAATTAATTATTTTTTAACACACTGATTACTAATTTAATTATCTATAAGATATAGAGCGAATTTTTTAAAAATATCTTTTATTTAATCCGATTAATCTAAAAAAAAATTTTTTTTTCTAAAATCAAAAAAAGGGCTTCTATAAGTTGTAGACATTTTAAATAGCTTTAATTAAAAAAAAATATGAGGTCGATAGCTTCAAAATTGTGGCCGCTGAAAACTCCCAAAATTACCACCCCGAGACGCGCACCTCAAGTCCGAAACTACTGAGGCATTTTAAAGTATTTTTTATACGATTTTTTTTTAAATGATTTAAATTCGTGAGCATTTTACATAATAGAATGCTTTTTTTAATTACGATTAATTAAAAAAATATCTTTTTTATATTTATAGAAAAATGCAAAAAACGTTCTATTATGAAAATTGTAATTTTTTTTTATCTAAAAATGTAAAGGAATGACAGTTGGAAGAAAAATGCAGCCAGAATTTTTCTTTAAAAATATATTCCAACAGCTGACGTTTCGGCTTTGGTCAAAGCCAAAACGTCAGCTGATGAAATATATTTAAAAAAAATTCTGGCTGCATTTTTCTTCCAACTTTCATTCCTGATACAAATTCCACCAGCCATAAAATACCCTTATACTAAAAATGTAAACATCATTAATATCCAACCTATAATATTTAAATAAAGTGGTGACGAAGTCAAAAATAAATTTCGAATTTATTTAAGATGGCATTATCAGATCACTTATAAGGCTATATAAAGCTCTTATAAATGAAATATAACATAAAATAATATTTATAAACTATTCATTATTAAAAGATCAACGAAAATTAAACAAATACATGAGATTAAATATAGCCCTACCATCCTGCCATCTGTTGGGAAATTTTTGTAAATTTAGTCTTTTTGGTTATCTTTTCAAGACCCCTAACGCCATCTTATCGGCAAAAGCATGCGAACAGCTTTGCCTCCTGAAGAGCCTTAATTCGGCTTACTTATGGATGTAGGAAGATCCCTCACAGCCCATAAATATAAGTAATTGAAAATTACCCGATAGCATAACGTGTGTCAACCCAATTGGTGATACGAGCGAGAAACAATTTATTCTTGTATTGTTCAGGTTGAATGAAGAAATCCTGAGGGCATTTCTCTTGTGCAATTTGAATACGCGGTATTCGTGAATCCCGTGGCGAAAACAGAGCACGCGTAGTATTATTATCATTCATGATTTTCAAGTGACCGATTGCCAAACGATTATGAATCTTCTGGAGGATTCCAACCACCTAGAACAGAAAAAACTTTGTTGATGGGCCCTGGTTTAATTAACTCTAATTAAGATGTTTCCAGTGTTGCCAGTGCCATCCCCATAATCTTTCAGTAAATCAAAACAATTTTGTATCTCAAACTTTGCGCATCGTATTAGCTGATTGCATTGCTTTGTATTTTATACAAATAATTTATGTATAATACACATCTCGCACTCCGCAATATGACTCAATGCTTTGTCATTTGAGCTCACACTGTATATATATTGTTTGTAAATATTCAAATAATTTTGATTTTGATTTTTCTAACTATACAATGCTTTCAGTTCGGTAAATGGACTGATGATGGTTATATTTCATTAAAACCGAAACTGTTTCCTCAACAGAGAGTTTCATTTCGTGGAGACTAACTACCTGACTGCCTGCTCCTTTAGCCTCTTATTGTTCACACTTATAAAGTTTTGTATAATTAAAATCAAAATATTAATATTTGTAAAAGGAGCAGGAGGTTTACTCGATTCTGTTGCAGATGGAGGTGCAGAGAAGAAATAATTTACGAGAAATTATATTGAGGATTTTAATGACAAGACGACTGTGATTGCAATTTAACAGTTTCGGTCCGAAAAGACCATCATCAGGCCTGCGAAAGATTACAGAACAAAGTGAGTCAGCACACAGCAATACAAAAAATTAATCACATCACCAATTTACATTTTCAAGAACATTCCATTAAATTCTAGTTTATTCAAATACAGCTGGGATAGTATGTGTATATATAAAATACTTTGACCACTTTTGGGTATATTACGACTGAATATTAAACTTTAGAACGTTACAAAATTTGGAGATAGACAGAATATGGGCATTCTAGCTTTATATTGTGCGCCTTGAAAGTGCATGAGAAGGTCCTTGGAGGGAGTGAGGGGCGCATGTTTATATCCCTCCCGAAATCCCGGAAAATTATAAATAAAGGCAAATATATAGAGAAGAATTTTTAACAGAATTTACAATTTTAAGAGCATGTTTAAATTTTAAATTCTGTTAAAATATATTTTATATTCATTTGGGAAGGGAGGATAGCTCTCGGATCAACCAGCCTATTTCCTGGCTACAGCCCCGGAAATCAAAAGTAAAATGCTTGTAAAGAGCAATTTAAAATTATCCATTACTTACAGTTCCCGTTTTTTGTATTGCGCCATTTTCCAAAACCTGAAATAAAAAAAAAAATAAAGTCAATTAGAAATTATATATAAGCTTATTATCATCTTTAGAAATTTTGAAATTTCAATTGAAAATTCTTAGGAATAGCGTTTTAGCCAAAGCAGCTGAGCTTCTTATCATGTTTTGAATCATGCAATATATGTTAAATCTTTAACATTTAATCACAAAGCAATTTATAGCTGTGATGTTATATTAATAAGAGGGAGAATGCAGCTAAAGTTTTTTTTCTTTATTTATTCAATTCACACAGCTGACGTTTCGGTTGCGTGTTTGAACCATCTTCAGAGCTGGCCAAATTATTATGAAGTGTCAAAGTGGATTTTATACATTGTTGAACAAACAATTATAATTAAAAAAGAAAAAAAAAGATAGAAAGGAAAGATTTTCTCTTTTAATCTTTTATAAATAGCCTGGCTGCAATTTATACTTTAATTATAATAATTATAAAGATGTTTGTTTTTTTCACCTTCCAATCTACTTCGGGGTCAACTAAAACGTACACTTCATCTCCATCCAGGGCTCGATTGCGCCTAGGGATCCCATCAATCAAAATGTCCATACTCTTATTCTAAAAAAAAAAAGAGAAAAAAATATTTATTATTATAATTAAAGCGTCTATCAAGAGGGAAGAACGCAATTAAATACTTACATCGGCCGTAACGTATGCATGTTGATAAAAATTTGGATTTATCCGTATATTTCCCTAAAAAAAAAAATAAATAAATAAATAAAACATTTATTTAAAAATAAATCCTGTCTTTAAACCCTTTCACTCTTATTTCCTCACTGCTGCTCATTCTCTAATCGTGAATATAAAAATATTGAACTTAAAAAAAAGCTGAAAAATTAAACTAGATTTATTCAAAATGACAATTTTTTGAGTTGTCCAACCTTTTAAGTTACCTGGACCATTAAAAAAGTAATTAACTAGCTACCCTATAGCTGCTGGACAAAAAAAAAAATAAAATAAAACTGACTGGGCAAGTCTTGTTTTTCCTCTTACCTACACTATTTCCTCACTTTACATATATATATATATATTCATATTAATATATATAAAAGATTAAATTAAAATTGTTTTCTAATGTGACTGTTCCGTTAGGACCGTTGGCCATTTTTTCAAATTGGGATTCTTTGACAAGGGCAAATTTTATTGAAAAAAAAGTCTCGGAGAAAATATATATATATATATATACATGTATATATAAAATTGATCTTTCGCACTTTTTATTTCCAAATATAAAAACTTTCTATGGATATTTCGGCCGCATCACACCACCATCTTGAGCCAAGACTAAAAATATATTATTAGAGCAATGTTGACGTTTCGATCCTGGTTGGGATCATTCTCACCATCCACCCAACCGGGATTGAAACGTCAACATGATGGAATAAAAATAATGAAATATAACTGGCTGCGGATTTTCTTTTCCTTTTCACCTATCCTGATTGAACTACCAGCTATAAGTCCTACGTATTATTAGAGAAAGTTTAATAATAAAGCACACAATAACATAAAGAAACAATAATGTTGAATGGAAAGAGAGCAGGTTCTGCCAAATGAAATGCCTTTATATGCTTATCGATCGAGACGTTTAGAGATATTTTACTTTTATAATGTCTCATCAACAGTCCGAATCGAAATATTGCATAAAGATAGTCACTAAAAGTACACTATTTGTACATTTGAATTTGTTATAATTAAAGACCGGACAAAAAAGCATACAAATTTGGGAAAAAAGAGCTTAAAAAAAAAAAAAGCATAAAATTAAAAAAAAAGCATCTCATACATGGGCGTGGCCAGAGGGAGGCAGGGAGGGGGCAATGCCCCCCTGGCTTGTCATGAAAATTTTTTATCTATTAAAAACAAATATATACTTTTCCAATTAGGAATTTTTTTAATGAGCTTATATAAGGAAAATAATTAATTATAATTACTGTATATTTAATAAATAATTAATAATCTATGTTTATTTTAATATAACCCCCCCCTCTCGTCCTAACGAATGGTTGACCCCCCCCTAACAAGATGTCTGGCTACGCCCATGACCTCATGAGCAACTTTTTTTTTAGGAAAAAAGGTCTACTCATACCAATGGCGGATGCAATGGGGGGGGGGGGAGAAGGTGATAATTACCCCTTCCCCTCCGAGATTTGGGATAAATATTTTTCTTGGAAATTAAATTTTATTTTTAATATAAAATTTTTAAAAATTAATACTTTTTGATTCAAATTTGATTTTTATATATATTTTGGTAAACAAGTACAGAATGCAACTTTAAAGTACCGAAAGTAAGAAAAAATTGTGAGCCGCCCCCCCCCCCCCGGGGGGCCGCCGCAGGGGGGAGGGGCAAAGCCCGCAGTTACCGAAGGATTTGCTTTACATGAACATTTTTGCTGAAATAATTTTTTTTTGCTGAATAATGTTTTGAATTATTATTAAAAATTATATAAATATAGGTAAAATAAGTTCAAATAAGCTAGAAGGGGAAAAAAAGCATAAAAATTAAAAAAAAAAGTAATCTCAATACACTTAGTTTTGTCTAATTCGTGTAGAAAATTAATATCTAATGGTTGCTTATAAAATTCAGAAATAAGCTATTTGCTTAAAATCCGATCTTTACTTGTAATGAAATCGTCTCCATGAGAGAAAAATTCTCAATATATGTATATATATATGATATTGAGATTTTTTCTCTGATGGACACTTCAAAACGATTTCATTATAACAAATACTACTTTTAAATAGTACTTTTAATGACCACCTTTATGCAATATTTCGAATCGGACTGATGATGAGACATTAAAAATATCTCTAAACGTCTCTGGGATCGATAAGCATATAAAGGCATTTCATTTGGCTGAATCTGCCCTCGTTCCATAAGGATTTCCAAAATAAAGAGGAGATAATCTCTTTTTATTTTTAGATGGATTTGTGAATATAATTAAAAATTTTTAAGAAAGAAAGAAATGCCCCCCCCCCCCCCCCGGGCATTCAGGGAATCTCCCATATATTTACATATATCCCTGTGCGGTAGAAAAAGGTTTTTTTATCAAACATTACATTTCCACCCCACAGGCCAATATCTGCTAAAAAAAAAAAACTTACTTTAATTCCAAGTTGAATTCTTCTACCTTCGTCAATTTGTTTTGCAGTCCAATGCTCGACAAATCTATTGCGTTCTTTATTTTTATTTGGTACAACATGAGATGCAACATTTAAACTGAAAAACAAAAAAAAGAATTAATAGAAGCAAAAGAAATAAAAAATAAAAAATCTAATGCCTAAACTATTTCGTAATGAACTCTAAAAAAAAGAGCTTTTCTTAAACATTTAAATATCAATTGTTGGAAGAGAAGTTCAACTTACTTTTTTTTGGTTTTGTTTTTGGTTTTTGTTTTCTTATTTTTTTTTCTACGGGGCATTTTATTTTAGATAATAAAAAAAATTATCCCAAGCTTTGTCTATGAAATAAAAATGATATCTATTTTTTTTCGAGTATGGTTTAATATTTATATTCGTTTAATCTTAGAAAGGGATTAACTATAATTAGAAAAAAATTCAAATTAAAGAAAAAAAAAAAGTTATTTTTGAAATTTATTTATAAATAAAAGAAATGAATTTGTTATAAGAGAACGAATGAGCCAATTGATTAAAGATCAGCTTACATTCATAAAGAAATGAAAAATGCTGACTGGAGAAAACTGTCGGATAAACAGAAAGGCTTGAGGGGGGGATAAAACGGTCAAGCAACCCGGACAAGCTATTGTTTTGTAATAAATAGTTCCCCATTTTTTGCCCTTGAAACGTATATTTCCATCAAAATCTCGGTATTCAGATAATATATATATACAACTCAGATCATTCTTAGTTCCGGCTTCTTCTTTTTTTTTTTTTAATTTGGAAAATATCAGTAAATTAAAAATTTACTAGTACTCGAAGTTTCCAAAAGACGAGAACAAACCTGACTTGTTTTGTAAATCGCAAATAGTATATATTTAAAATTTGAAAGAAATCAAAGAGAATTTCGAGAAAATTGGAAAAAAAATAATACAAGCATGGGCGTATCCAGGGAAGGGCAAGAGGGGGCAGCAGCCCCCCTTTCCAAGATTGGAATAAAAATAAAAAACTGAAAAATTAACGCCATCTGTGAGAAGATAAAATCTAAGAGTGACGCCATCCCCTATCTCCAGTTAGATTGTGGCATTTAATAAAATAATAAAAGGAAGGTGAAGAAAAATAGACTTTATTCGACCCAAAATATTTTATTTCCTACGTTTCGGAGACTATACGTCACCCATCCTCAGGACCTTAAATACAATACAATTTAATTGTTGATTAAGTTTGTCTATAATTTGTATTGTATTTGAGGTCCTGAGGATGGGTGACGTATAGTCCCCGAAACGTTGACATAGGAAATAAAATATTTTGGGTCGAATAAAGTCTATTTTTCTTCACCTTCCTGTAAATTAGACGGCCTTCCAAAATAATAAAATGGATATTAGTAAAGTTGCCCCCCCCCCCCTTCGGTTTTGAGCTGGATACGCCCATGAGTACAAGGGGTTTATCAAAGACGAGATCAAACGGAATTTGTTTTGCATACCGGGAATAGAAAATATTTAAAATTATAAAGAAATCATTAAACAGAATTTCGAGAAGATTAGAAAAATCTAAAAAAGTGCATCAATAAAGTACTAGTAGCCGAATTTTCCCAAAGACGTGGCCTGGCGCAATTTCATATTGATACCCCCCCCCGAAATTAGTATATATTTAATAGGATTCGGACTAAGAGGTTCAATTAAAAGCTAAAAGTTTTTTAACAAAACTAAATAAAGTTTTGTTAAAAATCACTGAAGTAGTCCTACAGCAGGCGGACGAAACATAAAAAAAGTTTTCTTAAAAAACTTTTGACTTTTAATTGAACCTCTTGGTCCAAATCTTAATGAATATTGTGACAAATGTTCCTGAACTTCATCTAATATATATTTAAAATTTGAAAAAAATTGTTAGAGCCGTTTTCGAGAACTGATTTGCTTACTTTAATTTTAATATCATTCTTATTCTTTTTCAAGTTTAAGAGGGAGGGGGAGGGGGTAAGAAAAATTAACGTCCCTTAAATCCTATATAGGACTTCTTAAATTTTATACCCTACATGCAGAAAAAATTTAATCTGCTCGATAAGCAAGGGGTTTGTTCATCCCTTACAAACACTTGTTATTTTTATAATTGAGAACAAAGGCTGATTTAACATTTAGAAATAACGGAAAAATCACAGAGATGTTAATGAATAAGAAAATACATACTTGAACATATACCACCATTGAGGGGGCGGAAATGGATTTAAGGGCGCAAACCAAGTGAACATTTTCTCTTTTAGCTTTTATTTTGCTACAACGGAATGAAATAGAAGGCGAGTGTGTTATTTTTTTATCGGTAAATTAATCTCTCTCCCGTTAACAGATCGATTCAGTCAATATCTTTTTTAACCTTGCACGCTTCCTTTTCATTTTCATTGTCACAGTGAGGAATTCAAATAATAAATTTTCATTAAATTAAATTTATATATATATATAATAAATGACACCGTAAAGAAAATAAATTTTTTTTAGAACTTTTTTGGAAAAGGGAAAAATACTTTGCTTTTTAAAAGTCATTTGGAAATTTTATGGCGATTTGCAAAATAATTGAGACCACCAACGTCGGAATATTTACAATAAAAAGCAAAGAATTTTTCGTGAAAGTCCGAAATATATATTAATAGGAACATTAAGCGAAAAAAAAAAAATTAAAATTTATTACCGATGTTAAAGAAAGAAAAAATGCAGATTTAATTCATAGAATTGAAAAAGCCACCATAGGATTCGCTTAATAAATGTTTTTTAAAAGTCTCTTTCGAATTTTGATGTCATTTAGACTCCAGATCTATTTTTTTGATTCATCACTCGAAACGGGAAGCGTACTACCACAAGAGGCGAGATCTCTACCTTTGTTCTAAAGCAAAGAGGCAATTTCTAATATATTAATATTATTTTTTTTAAATCTAGGGTTTTCTTTCTGTTTAAACCAAGAAACCAAAAGTTTTTGCCGCAGTTGTTACTGTTCAAGTGCCAATATTAATAACTTTTATAGAACACATTAATTTTAGAAAATAGGAAATTCCCTTGAAGTGAAAAGATGGTAAAAATAAAGATTTCTTTCTGTTTTCGGTTAGTTATAATCTATTGGCTTTTGCTTCGAAAAGAAAAGTAGGCAACCAACTTAAATGTTGTCTTCCTGAGCCGTCATTAGCGATTCGATCACGAAATGTCTTGTTTGTTGCCTTTTGATATTTCTTAATATTTATTAAATTTGTAAAAATAAAATAGAAAAAAAAGAAAAAAACACGATGAGACAAATTTTTCTTTTTTTTAATTAGAATAATTTCTACATTTTGAGATTGAGCTCTCCTTTGTTTCAAATTGCTTTTTTATTTGTATTTTTTATTTTTATTTTATTGGTTTTTTTTTTTTATATTTTTTCAAAAGTTCAGTATCCAAGGAGCATTCAATTCAAGTAACCCTAGAAGCAAAGAGAAGCTGAACTTAAGTGAGTTTTTCATTTATTTTATAGGATGACCAGCCATCTCCCAACAAAAATGAAAACGCCAACGTTTCGGAGAAATTTGCATGCCAGCATTTTTTCTCTCTTTTCTCAGTTGGCACTCAATTTCTGAGAGAGCCTTTTTTCCAATCTTCTTTATTGAATAAGGAACGCAATGAGCAAGGCAGCCAGCAGGTATGTTATATACAAAAATGTTCTTATAAAATGCTTACTAAATAATTGTTGGAAATGAGATACGAAAACAAAGATTATAAACATTATAAAATTCTCCATCTCTTTGCGACAATTATTTCGCAAGCATTTTATAACCACATTTTTGTATATAACATAAGTGTAATTATTTGTAAAATAAATATTCGATGACCATAGGTCCTGAAGTTAGAGCGATGCGTTCCCGAAACGTCGAGAGCTTTTTATTCCTGCTGGCTGCCTTGCTCATTGTTCCTTATCCAATCATCACCACAGCCATTTCGTTCTTCATTAAACAATTTTCTTTATTTTGAAATACTTAAACGCATCTTTTACATAAATTCTGGTCACCCTATAATTTTATTATTAAAAAAAAAAAAGAATAGAAATCTTAAATTCTCTGAAATTAATTAAGGCTCATCTCTAGACAAATTGAGGTGCAAATTGTGGCTGAAGATATTTAGTGAAGGATGCAGGCAGCCAAGAAAAAATACTCTGAATGCTTTTGACAATCAGCTGGAAACGTTTCAGTGCATTTATTATGTACAGTGAGGGACAATATTAAGTCCCACCCATGCGTTTTTTACATGTGATTATTTCATTGTTTTTAAAAAAATATATATTTTTCAGGTTTCAAACCTAGAAAATTTCCAATAAAGATTTTCATTTTCTTTTATAAAAAAGATGATGAATGAAATAATCACAAGTAGAAAACGCATGGGTGGGACTTAATATTGTCCCTCACTGTACCATCTGATTAATATAGCATTTTTCTTGGCACATACATCCTTCACTCATCTCATGGCTCATGGCCTTCCTCAACTCTATCAATGAGAAAAGGAAACGGGAACTCATCCCCAGGAACATCTCAATCAATCCCTTAATGAAGAGAGTGATCCACTAATAATTGTTTGCGCCCTTAATTTTTAAAGTTAAATGTAAAAACTATAAGTGTACCAAAATTCATCAAAAGAATAAGTGTATTAAATACGAAAATGATTAAATAATATCGTTTTTGTTAATAAATGACAAAATTTAATAAAGATTATTCAACATTAACATGGATAAATTGTTATTCATCCCCTCGATACCAACGTTAATTAAAAAATAAATAAATAGAAACCATTTGGATGATTTAACAAAAAAAAAAACTCCCTAATCTATTTTTTTCGAATTCTTATAGAAAAATTAAAAGAAATTTTTCAAATCAACATCAAAAGATGAAGAAAAAAAAAACAAATAATATTATCAATGTAATAATGTGTAAGGCTGAGTAGAAATTGCAAATTGAAGAAAAAATAATATAGATATGAAAATTACATTTCGGTCCCAGAGTGATTGTCCGATATCGCTGATGATATCGGACAATCACTCTGGGATCTCACTCATCAAAGATAGAAATCTCAAATATTTTGACACAATCTCGCTGTCATGATGGCTCAAATCCTGGGATCGAAACATTAAAGAAAAATATTCTGGCTGATTGTTATTTTTTCTTCAATTTGCAAAACAACTCCGCCATTGCAAATCATATTATATTTACATATATATGTATGTCTATTTGCTTGGAGAAATCACTACATTTGTCAATAAATGCTTATTTACTGCGTGATATTCCTTCAAATCAAAATCTTTCCAGACCCCAATGTTAAACGTCATTGTTAAATCTCTATGACCCAATTATATACACAGGGAGGGTCACGGGGATAGAGCCAAAAATAAATAGACATAACTCAGAATATTTTAGACTTTTTATTTACACTTTCTGGTTAGTAAATAAGTGTCATTTAAAGTTTTAAAAATTACATCAAGCATATGGCGTCTATTTTTTACATAGCACCAAACAAGTCGGTCCGGGAAGTTTGTGTTCGAGATTTTTGCTAATTTCTGTTGTTATTGCATCGTTCAAAACAGTAGCGTAACGTTTTTTAGCTGCCCCCCCCCCCCTGCAATCTTTATTTCGGGCCCCATTATAAGAACTTACAAAAAATATTTTTAAAATACAGTATATCCCTGAACCCTGAGGGCCCGGGCCCTCTCAAAGACAAATTTTCATTAATTTTTTTTTTTAATCTAAATTTTTCCGTTTTTACCGGAGCTCTGAGGAGATACAGTTTTTTAGCCCGGCCCGGCCCGTGGGCCCCCCAACGTCCGGAGCCCCCCCCCCCCGCATCGCGGGGTCTGCGGGGGCGTACGTTACGCCACTGGTTCTAAAGTGCGTAGTTTTGTCTCAGAAACACGCTACTTAAGGTACCCCCTAAGTAGAAATTGCATCTTATGAAGAACTCTTGCGGCAGCACCTTTACATAAACTTCCCGGATTAATTTGCTTCGTGCTCTGTGAAAAATAGACGCCACATGCACGATGTAATTTTTAAAACTTGAAATGGCACTTATTTTCTCTCCAGAAAATGTAAATAAAATGGTTCTAAGTCTAAAATATTCAGAGTTATATTTGTTTTTGGCACTTTTTTCCTGTATATACTTTGATTTTAAAAAATCCATAACTGGTATATATACATTGAGGGTATGAGCGGCTTTACACAAAAACCCTCTAATCTGTTTTATCCAAATTCATTGTTCCTAGCAAATTAGACTTCGTCTAGAAGCCAAGAAGGGGGGTGGGGGAGAGTGTGTACATGAGTGTGTACTACCCCCTGTAATATCATCATTGTTCCTAGACTGACTTAAATGCCTGTGAACCCAACCTATGCAAGAGGAAATCCAAACCTATACTAACAAAGACTCCAATCTAATAGAATTATATATTCACTCCTCCTTTGTTGAAACTTTTCATTGTTTTCTCTAAATGAATTTTGGTTCACTTTTCTTCAAATTCAAAAAATATTAAATAAATAAAATTTTAGTTTATTTAATATTTTTATGAATGATTTTAGAAAGGAAATAAAAAACCTGTTATGTTTCTTCTTTGTTTTTTTCTTGGCCGATTTATTTTGTGATCTCGGTGACGTAGGTTTTGTTTTTGGTTCGTGTTCTAATGAGGCTCGTCGCAAATGAATTGTCGCTGGCGCATTCTTAATTGTCTTTGCAAGTTCTTTCTCCTTTTTGCTTTTCGTTTTGCTTTTTGGTGAATGCGGCTCTCCACCTGCATGATTGTTAATCAAATTTTTCGGTGATTTTGACGCCGATTTTTTCTCTTTCTTACTTTTCTTCTTTTTTTTACCATCGATTAACGAAATGGTATTATCGAAATTTGAAATTAATGTTGAGACATATTTCGAAATGTCGTTCGCTAATTTCGTTCTCGATTCTTGTGCTGAACTCGATCGAATGATGACTTCCTCTTCACTTCCTTCTTCGCATATTACGTCGGTGTCATCGAGGGTCAGAGTGTCAGGCAACGAGGAGAAAGTCTTGTGCATTTTCCTTAGAGATTCCTTCTTCTCCAAAACTTCCATTTTTGATTCCATTTCGTCAATGTTGATTTCAATTTCTTCCTCTTCGGATTCAGATTGTTCAACGATTTCTGATTTACTAGAACTCGGTTTTGAAACCAAAATTGACGAATTCTCTCTCTCTAAAAGATTATTGGCAATTTTTATTTGTTTGATTTGTTTCGAGATTTCATCCGCTTTTTTAAATAATTCCTCGGAATCTGTTAAATCTGATTCATTATCAGGAGAAGATTCTAACCTGAAATAATAACATTAAAAAAAAAAAAAATAGAAAAAACAATGTTTGTAAATAACACACACAATATATATATATATAGGCATATATATATACACCCAAATGCTTACGTGGGTTTAATTGGCATTATGTCTGGGATAAGTTTTTTTGCTGATTTTTTGGATCCTCTCCTAATTTTCTTTTTAATTTTCTCCATTGTTAGATCTTGAAATTTTTTTAAAAAAATTAAAGCACAAGAAATTAATTCATAATTACCAATACAATTTAAGGTTGGATTGAGAGAGAGAGAAAAAGGAATTTTAATTACGTACTGAAAATTTTATATGATTGGAGGCCGAAATGTTTGGGGGAGAAAAAAAAGTTAATAATCTGTTAATAATGAATATTTAATGATTATAATGATAATAATAATAATAGACAAAGATATTAGCAACGATATTTTTTAATCATTGAATCATGTTGATAAGCTCACTTTAATTTAAAACCGCCAATTTTTTAAGTTAATAGATAAAATATTTTTTTCTTAAAATATCTTTTGTACTAATATTATTTAATTAAACCAAAATATGGCGAGAAGAGTAAAAAAAATTATGAAGACCACAGTTGAAAACCAAATTATGGCGACGGTTCTGGATAAGAGGTTAAAATTGGATATAAATATTTTGATATTTAGTATTTTTAATGTAAGCAATTCTTTTTATTAAAGAAATAAATTTTATAAAAAATTAAGTGATGCAAAAATTTGTTTTAAAATTCGCGCTCTTTATTAGCTTTCTGTTTTTTGACAAAATAAATAAGATTTCGATCTTTTTTTCCTTTAATTATTTTTTATTTTATTATTCAGCCGTAGGTTCCTGTTCAACTCAAAATTCATTCCTTAAAAAACAATTTTTATGCAATTTTTTTTTATTTTCCAAGTAATTATTTCTGTTAACTTCTGACTCTTTCAACAGCTGTCAAATTTCAAAATTTGAAACTAACTTCATTACAATGGAGCCCGCCAAAAAATTTTCTAATAAATTTATGGTGGAATTTTTAATGTTTTAATTTGTCTATTTTTTATATAAATATATAATAGAGCTTGTGTTTTCTTTTATTAAAATGTTTCTAGGAATTGATCATAAAATTATTTAAAAAAACTTGGTAAGCTTCAGGTTTTCATTTATTATTATTCTGTTAAATTTTCATTGTATACATTAGACTATACAAATTGACTTTTTTTCGTTTTTTAGAAAACTATGAAGAATATCAAGGAATATTTTAATTTAACACAAAAAACGAGTGAAGAACACTCTGAAGAGAATACTCAGAGTAGAAATATTTGTGGAAATATAGAAAATATTAATAATAATTTGAATAATGAATGTGCTGACGACATTAATCAAGAAAAGGAATTGAAAATGTCAAATGCAAGAGATGATTGTAAGAAAAAGACCAATTCTAGAAATAACGAATCCCTGAAATCTCCAAATGCTTTTGAGATTTTAATGAAATGTCAAAGTAACAACATCTCACCAAAACAGGAAGAAGAGAATGTTGTCAAAGCAAAATCAAAAAATAAAATCCAACAGATAAATCTTTCAAGTGATGATGAGTTTGACGAGGATGATGATGAAGAAGAAGAGGTTAAAAAACCTAAGAAAAAAATTAAGAAGTCAAAAAAGAAAATTGAAAAGGAAGAACAACCATCAAAGCAAAAGAATAAATTTTCTAATTATTTCACACAACAAAAATCGCCTCCTGAAATAATTGAAGTTGAAGCGATCCTTCATTCTTCAGAAATTGTTGCCATAAAAACTTCACCTGAGAGTGTTAAATTAATACAATCCGAAAATATAAATTTTTCAACACCAAAAGTCAATAAACATCCAAAAACTCCGAAATGGAAAATAAAAATATATACACCGCCAGTTTCTAAACAGGAACAAGATGGTATTTATTTTTTTTAGTTATTTTTTTTTAAACACTCAAACTTTTTTCCCATTCACACACACATACATACAGTCTTTTCGACAACTTAGTCCTTTTAAGACTTTACGATACCCGTTATTTGTAAAATATATCTATTGGGGTCCAGGCATTCTTATTTAAGCCATTTGGCATCCAAATGGACTGCCTGGGATCCGAACCCTCGACCCTTGGTATACAAGGCAGGCGCGCTACCAACTACACCAAGCCTGAGGGCTATTTATTTTGTTTACTACTAATAATAATATATTTATTTATTTTGATTGTTGTTTTTTTTTTTAGCTATTGTTGACCTTTCTACGAGCTCTGACGATTCTCATTTTAGTCCAAATAAGAAAAGAAAACATTCGCATCTCGAAGACAACAATGGAAACCAACCTAAAAGTAAAACTTCTTTATTTAACCATCATTATATAACCATTATTATATAAATAAGCAATTTTAATATATTTCTACATATATATTGTTATACTTATTTATTAACAACAATTCTTTTTAATTACTTAGATGTACCTAGTTTCCTCTCTCAATATTCCAAATTATTGTTAAATAGTTTTCAAGATCTATTCATTTGAATAAGATATTAATATTCAATATATCAAGAGTCGCGGGAGCGACTCGTCGCCGAGCAAGTAAAAAGCAAAAGAAAGCAAAGAAACTCTTAATACTACCATTTAGTTGATATTCCAATAGATGCCAATGGCCCATTGCATTTAGATGGACGAGTCGTCCCTAGACTATATTATCAAGAATGATTTTAAATCCTTAATAAAAGATAGGGACGTGAAAAAATTTTTTTGAGAAACTTTTCTCTTTCTGGGCGAATATCTCAAAAAGGTTTTAAGATATCGGAGCCAAATTTTTTTTATATTAAACTAGAATAAATAAGGATTCTTTTGAGCACAAATTCAAAAAAAAATTCCAGTGCCAAAAAGAATGGCAGAGACTCAAAGTTGAGATTTTGCCGATTTCGGAAGGTCAAAAGTTAGTCTCTTATTTTTCCTTTTTTTTTTTCTTTTTTTCTTTTTTTTCATTCTTTTCTTCAATTTTCAAATTTTTAGACAAAGCTACAGGTTTCCCTGCTGGACCGATTTGGATGAAATTTAAAATACAAATAGATACTATCAAAAACCCGATACCTTTGATATAAAATTTCATTTTGGATCAAAAGTGACTTTTTGAGAAGTATTCAAAATTTCAAATTTATCCTATCTTTAACGTGGCGAAAAGACAATTCTAACTATTTTGCTCCCTGATGACGTCATCTAGGAACATATCTATTAATATTAGTAATTTTCATCCCTAATGGAATAAAAAATTTTAGGATAGATCCCTTCAGATAGAAATACAATAGATTAACGTGATAAGAAGTACTACCAACATAACAAAAATAAAAAACCTAAAATTTTATAAAATTTGGTGAAATCCTATGTTTATCGTTTTGAATGGATACCAAATGATGTATTTACATCCTACCAACATAACAAAAATAAAAAACCTAAAATTTTATAAAATTTGGTGAAATCCTATGTTTATCGTTTTGAATGGATACCAAATGATGTATTTACATCCTACCAACATAACAAAAATAAAAATCCTAAAATTTTATAAAATTTGGTGAAATCCTATGTTTATCGTTTTGAATGGATACCAAATGATGTATTTACATCCTACCAACATAACAAAAATAAAAATCCTACAATTTTATAAAATTTGGTGAAATCCTATGTTTATCGTTTTGAATGGATACCAAATGATGTATTTACATCCTACCAACATAACAAAAATAAAAATCCTACAATTTTATAAAATTTGGTGAAATCCTATGTTTATCGTTTTGAATGGATACCAAATGATGTATTTACATCCTACCAACATAACAAAAATAAAAATCCTAAAATTTTATAAAATTTGGTGAAATCCTATGTTTATCGTTTTGAATGGCTACCAAATGATGTATTTACATCCTACCAACATAACAAAAATAAAAATCCTAAAATTTTATAAAATTCGGTGAAATCCTATCTTTATCGTTTCGAATGGATACCAAATGATGTATTCACATCCTACCAACATAACAAAAATAAAAATCCTAAAATTTTATAAAATTTAGTGAAATTCTATGTTTATCGTTTTGAATGGATACCAAACGATGTATTTATTTTTTACTGATTGGAATGCATATTAAAAGATCTATTCATGGGATAACTTAATATTTAATAAACAAAAATTATTAAATAATATTTAAATGTAAAATTTCACAAAAAGAAGTGAAATCTCAGCAAAAAACATCGGAGATGCAAAAAGGGGCGCCTCGCATTATTTTTGCCCAGCGTCGAGGTGAAATCAAAAAAATGCGCCTTGCTTTTCTGATTTATATAAAAGCGAGGATATATGAAACAAATAAAATTCTGTAGGGGTTTTATTTAAGTGAAAATATTTCCTCGCTTTTATATAAATCAGAAAAGCGAGGCGCATTTTTTTGATTTCACCTCGACGCTGGGCAAAAATAATGCGAGGCGCCCCTTTTTGCATCTCCGATGTTTTTTGCTGAGATACTTGACTAGTCACAAATATATTTAACAATATTGTGAGTATATTTTGTTCAAGTAGGCCAAATTTATTGCTTACTCTGTCTTGAAATGAATGCTATCTGAATAAACCCATCTAAATTTATTTAAAATGAATTTTTTTTCCGAATACAGTTTTCTATATTCATATGTACCTAAGCATATTTCGAATTATACCTGTGTGAACACTTAAAAACTTTTTTATCTTTTCATAGGTCCAATTAATGTAAGAATCCCGGGTGTTCCCTACTCCAAACGGGTTAATGATGGCCATTAAAGGGCTGAATACCTGGGGTGACCATGTCTCGTAAGGTGTATTGCACACCTCAGTGAATGCGGGGTTGTGAAACTGGAGAAAGGACTTGTGCTCTCTGATTTTATCTAGGGGACGATGTCTTTTTCAACATACGTTTTTTTTAAACTTATCTGGAAGTGACTTGCCCCCCCCCCCCCCTGCAAAAAATCCTGCGGACGCCCTTGATTGTTTTCTGCCCTGTGGAAGGCACTTTCCATTTTCCTGCAAACATCTTTATCCCGATCACAGTTCCGTTCGGGAGTTGTTCGCTCGCCTGGATGATGTGTGTGGTGGCTCTTGGGGTTTCTTTTTTGGTCGACTTGCCGTTCAAGCCTTGAGGTCTCACCTGTCACTGCCTAGTGCCTACTATAATTCTATCACTATGAGGGGCGATTAAGATGTACAACGAGCGCCACAAGTGCCTGATCTGCTCCAGAGTGGAGCCTTGAGCTTATTCAACCAAACCAATATTTTTAAAATAAATAAATTTTAATGCCACTGAAGGGGAAAATTTAATTTTAAGATAACACATAAAGCTAAGGATTTTTAAATTTGATGAAGCTCAGGAACTTTCTTTACAATTTCCAAGAGGATTCGGACCAGTAGGTTCAATTAGTGGAAAAAAAGTTTTGTTTTAGAAAACTTTTTGACTTTAATTGAACCTACTAGTCCGAATCCTCTTGGAAAAGGCTAAGGATTTTGTTTGCCTTAGCTCAAAGCTGCACTTTCGAGCGTATCAGACACTTGTGGCCCCCACTGTACATCTTAATTTTAATAAATAAAAAGGATATTAGCATTTCTGTTTGTATTGTGGGACGGCATGCCCTAACATTATTTAGAATTTTCATAATAAAATAGTAAGGGTAGCAATTTTATTTCCTAAATAATAAATATTTTAATAAATTACAGTATTGAGAGATCGAAACCAGGCTAGTTCTTTTCTCCTTTACTTTTTATCTGAAATTATAAATACTTAATAATTTAAGTTATAATTCTTTTTTTAGGAATATGTCTTCCTCTAGCTCCAATATTTATGCAAAAGAATCGACCAATAAAAGTCGAAAGTAATGTGATATCAGAATCGAAGAAAGAATTTTTAAATAGTGGCCTTCCTCAAAATATCCAGAGAAAAATGCCGACACAAAGGTAATGGCTTTATTTGATTCTTGATTCATATTTTACCATCATTCTCTAATACAATGTTTTTACAAGATTTGATTATTGTCACAATTATACAAATGTAAGACTTCACTCAATAAGTCTCCGCTCTGACACATAGATTGCAACATTGTTGACAGACCCACGGGATTCCCGGGAAGTGCCAACCTTCAAACAGTACTTGTCAAAATTTCATGGCATTCCTACCATTAGTTTAGAAGTTACAGTCGTTTTAGTAACCCCAGTTTTGTAATTTTCAAAACAATGGGGGACCCCGTGCCACGAGTTGATTAAATTGGAAGAATTATGCTTTGAATTGCTTCCCCACCCACCATACTCTCCATATTTGGCCCCCAGCGACTATTGGTTTTTTGCAGACATGAAAAAGATGCTCAAATGAAGAAGTGATGGCCTATTTTGAGAGCAAAGACAATTCGTTATACATATAGGGCATAGAAAAGTTAAAGGAGAGTTGGAATGAATGTATCTCTTTTGAAGGAGAGTATGTTGATGAATAAAGTGGATTTTGTAAAAAAAAATTTGTTTTTCTAAGTTAGACAGTAGGCTTATTGAGTGATTGATGGATTATATATATCTAATAAATGATTTCTTGACAAATTAATTTCAAAAGAATATTTTTTTTTCAGTGAACAAAACTTGCCCGAATATCAAGATCTCTTCCCACGCATGCCATCAATTCTTCAAATAGATGAATCCGATTCATTTTGGTCTTTACCTAAAAGTAGAATTGAATTTAAAAAAAGAATCGAAAGAATTTTTAATTTGTGATGAAAAAAAAATCATTTCAAATAAAAGTTTAAGTAGATTTATTAAATGTTCAAATACAAAAGAAGAAAAAAAGATTTTTAAAATGGAATCACTAAAAATTTTAACAGAAAAGGATCGTTTAAAAATTTTAAAAAATTTAATCATTTCAACATCACAATATGAAGAAATGTTAAAAAATTTACAATCGAAAATAAACAATTCAACAACAAAAGATGAAGAACAAAATCAAATTTCTTCTTCCTGGTGTGATAGATATAAACCTCGAAATAGTAAAGAGGTAAGAACGTCGTTAGCAGAATCTGTCCAAATTAGTGTTATTAATCTCCCTGTGGCGAATGTTAAACATTTTTAGATGAACGTTGTCCAAAATATCAATTGTTTTTAATTCAATCAGCTTCTAGTGTTATCTCCATATATGGACCCTGTTACGCATTAGTGTGTCAAGCGCCAGCTGCCGAGTTTTGAGAAAATTAACATTAAAGTTTTTTTGTTTTCATTGGATTATATATAATTTTTTTTTGTCAATTGTGCAAGTAGCATTAAATATAAATTTTTTTAGGACATATTTCATAAAAAAATATAATATAATACAATATTCCGTGCTTAACTCAATTTTGAATTTTTTGGTCTTTGACACACCATTGCATAACAGGGTCCATATATGTTTATTCTCTTACTATGAACAATTAAACATGTTTTTCCAGATAATTGGCAACATCCTTGCAGTTAATCAAATTGCTTCTTGGTTAGATTCTTGGAAGAATTATTGTCAATCGAATCCGAAATTACGGACAAATATAAATTTCGATCTCGATTCAAGTGCTGATCTCTTTTATGATCGAAATAGAAAAGATGAGGATGACCAATCGTCAGAGGATGGCGATGTCCCCTCAAGTGCTGTTCTTGTCATTGGACCCTATGGAGTTGGGAAAACATCCAGCATCTATGCTCTTGCCGAAGAACGAGGTTTTAAGGTAATTAAGAATTGTTTCTGATACTCAATTATTAATTTTCAAACTTTTTAAGAGAAAAGAAAATTAACTTTTTGTTAAAATAAACATCTTCTATTATCATGAATTGAAACGTCACAAAATTGGTGTGAAATGATCACCACCAGGGGAAAGGGATGGTACAGTGAGGGACACATATTAAGTCCCACCCATGCTTTTTCTACTTGTGATTATTTCATTGTTTTTATAAAAGAAAATGAAAATCTTTATTGGAAATTCTCTATTTGAACCATGAAAGTTTCCATTAAAAAATATATATCTTTAAAAAAAAAAAAAAAAAACAGGCCCCCGGGGGGGGGGGGGGGGGGGGGGGGGGGGCCCCGACCCCCCCGGGGGGGGGGCCCCCCCGGGCGGTGGTTTTTTTTTTTTGGTCCAAAAGGTAAAAAAAAACGCCCCGCCCATATTTCACCCTCCAGGGTAAAAAATTAAAAGGGAGGGGGGGGGGGGGGGGGGGGGGGGGGGGGGGAGGGGGGGGGGGGGAAAAAAAAAAATGAAATAATTACAAGTAGAAAACGCATGAATGGAACGTCCCCTCATTGTACCTATGAACATAATACAATTGAATTCCAAATCGTCCGAGAACCCGGCCAACTTAAACAAAGGATAATCATATTAGAATAAGAATTTGAATGAAATGATCTGGCTTTTGGTTTCAAGTTCTGAGGAAAGATTTCGATCAGATTCTAAATTATTCTAGATTTGGGACTTGTGAATTCCACGCACTGTATCTATAGATATTGAAAGCTGACCAATAGGGTGGCCCTTAATTTGAAAAAGGTGGAATTTTATTCCCCTGGAAATTGGTTTAGAATGTCAAAAAAATGAGGCCTGAATTTTTTCAGATTTTTCCAAGCTAAATAACCCGTGCCGAATAAGCAGTTGAAATTTAACACCGTTTTAAATGAGCTTTTCTGGCAATAATACACTTTCGAACGTAACTTTTAGAAATTTCTTTGTAAAATTATGAAACTTGGTATATTTACGTTTTTGAGGTCGCTGAGCTCGAATTTGCTGTCAAAAACCAATGAATTGACAACATATAATAATATTTTAAAAAATTGTTTTAAATTGATGACATTTTAGACAGCTAGGACTGTCACAAATGAATTTTTGACAGCAAATTCGAGCTCAGCGACCTCAAAAACGTAAGTACTCCAAGTTTCATAATTTTACAAAGAAATTTCTAAAAGTAACGTTCTATTTATTTTAAAGTCTATTGTGAGGAAATCTGATTTAAAACCCGAGTTAAATTTCAACTGGTTTCCGGCACGGGTTATTTTGCTTAGAAAAATCTTTAAAAATTCAGGGCTCAGTTTAAGGCGAACAAATCAATCAGTAGTTATTAAAAAAAAAAAAAAAAAATTTCATTATTAGAAAAAAATAGTGTAATTTTTCAGGTTTTAGAATTGAATTGTTCATCAAATAAAAGATCTGGGAAGAAACTTTTAACGGAATTTCTTGAAGCAACTCAATCACATCAAGTTTCATCAAACAATTCGCCAAGTCTTAATACATTTTTTAAAAAAACCAAAAAAGGTAAATAATTTTGCTTTTTTTCTTTTTTTCAAACATTCTAATATAGCATTTCTATTTCTATAAATATCTTGTTTTTACTTTCTCGTATAGTAGTGACAAATTAAGTAACTGCTCGACTTTTGATGACCTTGGGCGTTTTCTGATAAAATTTAGGAGTGGAATTAAGCAAGACATTCATTTCTCGGGATTATTTCATGATGCGATTAAATTTTTTTTTTTTTTTTTTTTCAAAGTCTTGAAGAATTTCACAATATTTGTTAAAGTATATTCTAGTAATTAGACGCAGACGTACCTTTCTAACTTGTTTTGGTTACTTGCTAGCAGGGCCGGATCTAGGGGGGGGGGGGCAGTGGGTGCATGGCCCCGGGCGGCAGATATCAGGGGGCGGCAATTAAAGAAAGATTTACTAAAAAAAAGGTAAAATGATATGAACTTTGTATAGAAAATTTTAAGGAGGGGACGGCAAATTAAATTTTGCCCCCCCCCCCCCCCTACAAAATCTCCTAGTTTCGGCCCTGCTTGCTAGCTCTACCTTTGAAGAGATAGTAGAAGACCACATGTGAATTATAACAAGTGTTTGGGAGAATTTTCGTGGGTTTCGTTAAACCATTATTCTTTCCTTGTTCTCTTGTAACTCGACATCTTCCATTTGTTCTTACAATTCATGATTTTAATTATAATTTATTATTTTTCAGATAAAAAATCTAAAAAGAAAGAACAAGCAGAGCCGAAAGAATCAAAAAACAATTTAAATAAAAAAATGTCCCTTATTTTAATTGAAGATGTACGTATAAAATTTTTAATATTACGTAATTTGCACTATAAATTCTAGAATCGCTGATATTTTTTCTCTTTTAGGTGGATCTCATCTTTGAGGATTTCGATGAAGGTTTTGTCTCTGGATTGGTTACCTTAATTCAATCAACAAAACGACCAGTCATCATGGTAGCCAACGATCCTCATTTGCCACATATAATCAAATTCGCCGAAGGAAAAGAAATTATCTCATTTCAAAGGCCGGATTTTAATGAAATTTGTAAGTGAATAAATTTTTAACTGATATCCCAGGGGATGAATTGATTGTTTTGTTATTTCCACAAATGATGTTTTTTAGAATTGGTTTTAGTTTTAGTTTCCAAAGTTACTCAAAACGCTACACACTTTTGTCAAAAAATTGGTTCGCATTCCTCCATTTTTCTCAATTAATTGATTTTTTTCTTATTAAACAACAATCTTGACTAAACGGCATATTTTGTGTTAGACCTGATTTGATCACTATTTTGTTTACGTTTCTAAAATGACGAGGTTTTAATATGTTACTCTTCTCAAGACCCCGCCGGGGACCATTGCCTAAGTCTATGCCTGTTTCAATCATTTAAAAATCTGGTGTGACTGGTCGCACAGCACACAACTTTCTCTTACCTTTCTTACCTTTTTTATACACAGACAGACCATGTTGCGAAAACCACTTTTTTGGATGGACATGAATCCAATACCTTCTCTGTCTATATATTCAAATATATAAACAAGAATACTGTACATATATTGATACTAGTCGCAAAGTCTGCTTTCGGCGGGCAAGTTTATTGCCAATTTAGGATATTTCTTGTTGCAATGCGAGTGTTCAGATGTTAAGAAATGCTCTTGAGTTCAAGCGAGGCTACCGACTGGGGACAGCAAAAGGGTCTATTTATGACCGCTATACCTGGAAAGCTGGGACTCAGAGCTACTAACTTCCTCTCTAATTTCCAAGCCAACTTCCTATTTTGAAGAAATTTGATTTCTACGTTAATCTCTGGTTTATGTACTATATGTGTACTTAATTCCAAATAGATTCATTGAAAATTGTTGGTTTCTTACATACATTTTTCCCATTTCATTATTTATATAGATTATTTTTACTTTCTCTTACCTATGTATATATGTAATATATATATATAGAGAGAAAGTATTGGATTCATGTCAAAAATTCGATGTCGAGATTTTGATGGATCTTCACGTTTTGAGGTCCCCTGAATCCAAAAAAGTGGTTTTCGCGACATGGTCTGTCTGTCTGTCTGTCTCTCTCTCTGTGTGTGTGTGTCTGTCTGTCTGTCTGTCTGTCTGTCTGTGAACAAAATATCTCAAGAACGAAAAGAGCTAGGAGGTTGAAATTTTATATTTAAGTTAGGCACCCCCCTGAGACGTGACACGAAGCTTTTGAACAAAATCGGCCAAAAAGTACTAGTACTTTACTTATGCACTTTTTCAGTTTTTTTCGATTTTCTCTAAATTTGCTCCAACGATTTTTTTTTTTAATTCAAAAATCAATTATTTTTTAGATCTTCAATAAAATGTATATTCTCATTTTGTGATTGAAATCTTCTGAAGACCACTTTACTCTTGTACTCCATAGAAAAGATAGGAGAAATGGTTGCCATGGTAACAACATAAATATTTTCC
The DNA here is from genome assembly GCA_023213315.1 of Euborellia annulipes. Classification (NCBI taxonomy): domain Eukaryota; kingdom Metazoa; phylum Arthropoda; class Insecta; order Dermaptera; family Anisolabididae; genus Euborellia; species Euborellia annulipes. Next base: position 158,191 of record JAKCPI010001229.1, read on the forward strand.
CATACTTATAAATTTTACATCTTGAATTCAATTGTACCCTACTGTCGGAAACTAAATACATGTCGACACAAAAAATCTGGTGTGACAAGCACAGTACACAACTTTCGATTACCGAAGGTAAGAGAAAGTTGTGTGCTGTGCGCCAGTCACACCAGATTTTTTATTTTAACGGTCAATTATTCAAGAACTTGAGATTTTTTGTGAATCATTTCCGGGTCTCTCCCGAATACACACAAAAAAATTTCATCAAAATCGGTTCAGTGAGGGGAGAATAGAAAAATAATCTATTTTTGCCGAGAGTTATTGGGTTGTTGATTCGTTAGATAAATAGCGTAGATTGAAAAACAAAATGTAATGCATACCTTGTAAATACCCATACGAAGGCTTATCAATTACTTAAATATTCAGTCCAGTACAAAACAATTTTAATTTTAAATTAAAATTTTGTATCTCTCTTTCTCTCTCCTTATTCTGATCCAGAAAATCTATCTAAAAATTCATATTTTTAACCCCTCCTAGAAGAAACAACAATTTTGGCCAGTAGACATAAATAAGAATATTTTAGATTTACAATCATTTTATTTACATTTTCTGGTTAGGATTTAAAGTTTTAAAAATTACATCGAGCATGTGGCGTCCATTGGGGCGGTGTCAGTGTGAGGAGGTACCCCATCTTTACTCAGGTCACGTGTTTATAAGTGAAAACCAAACACTTTAGACCAGCGTTTTCCAAACTGTGAGGCGCGCCTCCCTAGGGAGGCGCGGTCTAGTCTAAAGGGAGGCGCGAATATTAGCCACAGCGTGCAATTTTCTAAATGACTGCTAAAGTTTTATAAATAAAATATATTTTTAAGGGAGGCGTGGTAACATAAAGTTTGGAAACCACTGCTTTAGACTAATGAAAGATGCAATAAGAGTAGAAATTGCATCTTATGATGGACCCTTCCGCCAGCGCCTTCACACAACCTTCCCGGACCGACTTACTTTGTGCTACGTAAAAAATAAACACCACGTTGTAATTTTTAAAACTTTAAATGACATTTATTTCCTATCCAGAAAATATAAATAATCGGCATACCTCCAAACTCGGTCAAAAAAACGAGATAAATGATTTCATTACTTTTAGTCTTATGACTCATTCATTTACTTTAATAAATACATAATAGAAATAAATTAAATTGTATGCTGGGTATTAGAGATTTGAGTCGGGAGGAATAAAACCAGCGTTGTCGAACACCCTTACACTTTTATTCTAAGCAGACGTTTCGGTAACCATAACGGTTGCCATCTTCAGTGCCAATTAAAGTTTTCTAAGGTGTCCCTGTCATATATGGTAATATTGTAAAGGATAGGAAGCATCAGCCCGGACCGCTCGGCAAATACTTGGGGACACCTTAGAAAACTTTAATTGGCACTGAAGATGGCAACCGTTATGGTTACCGAAACGTCTGCTTAGAATAAAAGTGTAAAGGTGTTCGACAACGCTGGTTTTATTCCTCCCGACTACATAATAGAAATTACTAGGTCTGAGGAAGTTGTTTTGGGGCCCTGGTCCATTAGTTAAAGTGCAAACTTACTTTTTCTCCAACTCATGTAGGAGATTAATAATATTTTCCATGTTGAAACGGTCTCCCTTTACACTCGGCTACAATGTATTCACTTCACTTGGGATTCCCTCAAGAAATGCACTGCTCTAACAACACAAGCACACTCTGTCTCGATTGATAAATCATTCAATCATAAATAAATACATTTATTTATCTTATATGTACAGTATTATCGACTTGTTGTTCTCGTTTATCTCAATTATCAGCATTGATTATCAGAGTATCAAATCCAACTCCAGGAAAAAATAATATACCAAAAATTTTACAATTATCATTCAACACACGTAATTGATAGAATTGTCTAACATAGTGAAAACTATTTTCATAAAAATATAAAACGTAATAATGAAAGGCAAGAAAGCAACTTTAATCAAATATGCCTGTTTTTTTTTTTTTTTTTTTTTTTTTTTTTTTTGGAACATAAGTGTTGAATTTGGGGTCTCTTTTGCTTGAAGAAATGTTTCTCGGAACTTTGGTTGCTTCGTGCCTTGCCGGCTAGGCGGCGTCAGACGTGCTTTTTCACGGGTGTTGCCATTGTCGCCAAAAAGGGTCATTTTTATCCTTTTTTCAAAGGTCGATATCTAAAAGACCAGTCAATCGATTTTGATTCCCCAAGCGTCATTTTATTTATAATATCTACTAGTTCTTAGAAAAAAAATTTTCAAAACCCCAAGTATTAAGGCCCCTTTTCGGGAACCGATTGAATGAGAAGAAAAATTGAAAAATTTGACTATTTTCAAATGACTGCCAAAATTGCACAGACTTACAACATTTTAGCCAATCACGATAGCTTCTTTCATTACCTTTAAAACGCTGCTAGGTAAATTAAAATTTATTGAGTAGGGTCTGAGATACAGCTGTTTAAAAATAATCATTTTTGCAAAAATCATGTTTTTTGCATTTTCTAAAAACCCTTTTCCTGACAATCTCGAAAGTCCAAACACTTGGCACGATACAGAATATAAAAATAAACACCATGACCTTCAATTTGAGCACTAGAAAAAGTTCCCACGAGGTCTAGTACGCCAGTTTTAAGATCACTTAAAACGAACATTTTTCAACGTAAGAGAAATAACTTATTTTATTTAACAAGATAATTAAAATCTATCGATTGTCAGTTTGTAACTAGTTTTTCTGAGCCTTTGAGCCATAGTTCAGGCGTAGAGTTTCTGCTTTTTGTGCTAGAGGTCAAGGGTTCGCATCTCGTCTCAAGCGACAAAAATGTATTTCAATTTTATTGGCTACCAATCCAATTGGATTGAATAGAGACAGGGTCTAAATGGCCCCTGATCCCGAAAAACACCCTGAATAATTAAAAAAAAAATCAATTCCAATTCAAATGAACAATTTTTGGATCTTTAGTAAATGAAGTTACTTTCATAATCTTCGACTGGAATATAACAATGAAGTTGCCTTGTATTTGAAAATGGTGTCAGATAAATGAAGTGCTTATTAATGAAGCTCTAACCCGTTTTAAATATCTTTCTATCTATTAAAAGTCATTCACTTGAGATTCTCTCTAAAATAGTCAAGATATAAAATGAAATAAACCTGATTGCTATTTCCTTTTCTTTTCTAGGCAACTGGCTGCAGCTGGTGTGTTTGACTGAGAATATCCCCGTCACTCGAGAGTCTTTGTATCGTCTCGTGCACATGCATAAAGGCGATATCCGTCGTTCGCTATTTCAACTGCAATTCTGGGCAAATTCAGGTGGCGAATTGCAAACATCTAACACGCCAACTTTAACTGTTCACAATTTCTCATTTTATTCTTCTTTGGATATCGAACGAACGCCTTTATTTGGAAATCCTCTTCATTTACCTTGTATATATTGGAATCTTGAGAAGATCCTTAATCTAATTGATTTAAAAGATAAAAATAAGTAAGTTTTAATATTATATAAAATTATGTTATATTTTACCTGCATTCATTCATTCACTTAGTTCAAATATTTTTTTGTTATTTATTTCTTTTATTTTTAATTTGAACTGATGTTGACTGTCATAAATATTCCGGTCATAATTTTTTTGTTAATTTAATTTGAATGATTTGCTAAAGAAGATTTCTAATAAAAATTTTACTTTTTTTTTCTCCAAAATTTAATTATCCAATGAGGGTCTTTTAATTGTTTTTAAAAAGAACTAGAATTTGAAGAGGGCGTTGTGTGTCATAAAAAGTATCAAGTAATTCAAAAATTTGCCAAGAGATGTCAGAATGGTAGCTAATAATATTTAATGAATTTGGTTGATTTTCATTGTTCTTTTCACAATATATACTTTATAAATGTTATTATATATTATGTATCTTTCATAAAAGCATAAAAATATGTATAAATATAGGCCAGATATACACTATTAGGGGATCGGCTGTTAGACTAGCCTGCCACCTATTGCAAGAATGCTGAACTAATTTGACATTTGATTTTTAAATAAAGTAATCATCTAAGCTTATTTTAAAAATTTCTTAATTAATATGTGATTAATAATATCAATAAATTCATTTTTAAATTTAAAAAAAATTAAAGATTATTGGGATAGATTGTTTTTTTGTATTTGCTTGATAACAAAACAATTAATTACGTTAATTTTTTAATAAGTCATTAAAAAAATTATAGCTCGATGTCCCAATAATCTCTTATGAATTTAATTCATTTAAAAAAAAAACCGCATTGAAAAATTCCTTATAATAGTCTAGTTTTTTTTAAAGTACGTTTAGACGTTGCTCCTGGACCCCCTTAATATATTCTGATAAAACTTGATTAATATATCTAATTTATCTAATTTTAGTTGCTTTTGGGTTGTGGCTGGTGATGTGATAATAATGAAAAATTGGAGATATCAGCCAAATTGGAATAATCCAGGTTCAATAAAACTCCCTGAATAAGACGTTTCGGCCTGAATTTATTTGGCCATCTTCAGTTATTGGGAATTATACACATAGGCAAGTGACATGTGACAAACCGGGATTTGTCAATAATAAAATTTTCCGCTTCATACAAAATTATATGGCTCTGTGCCCAAGCTCAGAGATAAAATCTTTTATCTCTGAGCTTGGGCACAGAAGCATATAATTTTGTATGAAGCGGAAAAATTTATTATTGACAAATCCCGGTTTGATCACATGTGCACTTGCACTATGTGTATAATTCCCAATAACTGAAGATGGCCAAATAAATTCAGGCCGAAACGTCTTATTCAGGGAGTTTTATTGATCCTGGATTATTCCAATTTGGCTGATATCTCCAATTTTTCATTATTATCTAATTTTATCCTTTTCCAGAATTGCCACTGTATCAAAGCTCTTTGAAACGATCGCTTGGCTTGAGAGGATCCTACCGCATCGAGCAAGGACACAATCGTTTCAACCTTGGACTCTTTTTTCATACTCTCATCCGGGTGTATCTCTCTTAGAAAATACAGACACATGGGATCAAGCACGGGATTGTGTCTTGCCTTCGATTGGCTCCCTGATGGCTGAGCGAAGCGTTCTTCTAAGTAGAATTCTTCTTGAATCACCTTCAGCATCATCACCTGTCTCTGAGGAAGATTTCGTGAAAATGAAAGAACATTTAGAGCCCATGTTGTTTTATGGAGGTGCAGAGCAGACTGTCCAAAGGTGATTTTTTTTACATAAAATCGGCGCTTCTCTTGCTATTAACGCCTGTCTAGAGACTTGGATTATACAGGGGAACAAAAAAATTTTTTTTTCTGCGGCATAAGCTTATGAAGTCAATTTCGATAGCTGCTATGATGACGAAGTACTCAGCGTATAAATGCTTTTGTTTGAATTGACTCGGCTTCTCATGATAAACCGTAGCTCCGCTCTAATTGATATGTTTTTGTTTTTTATAATTCTTTGTATCATTTGTAGCACTTTGTTTGTTTGAAATCATTTGTTAATTCAAAAAGTAGAGTCAATTCAACAAAAATATTATTATTTTCGAATTCAGCAAACCAAAATTAGCTAAAATTGTTTAATAAATCCAATGCCGGAGAAAATGTTTTTTTTTATAGTAAACATTGAAGAAAAGAGCAAATGCAGTTAAATTTATTTTGTTTATTAAGTCACTTCAAGCCGACGTTTCGGTCAAATATACGGCCATTTTCAGGGCTACAATATATAATAGAAAGAAACGAGTGAGTATATAACCAGAAATAATTTTGTTATAACTCTATACTCACTCGTTTCTTTCTGTTATATATTGTAGTCCTGAAGATGGTCTTATATCTGACCGAAACGTCGGCTTGAAACGTTGCCCTAATAAACCGAAATAAATTTAGCTGCAATTGCTCTTTTTCTTGCTAATTCGGCCTAAACGGGACCGGATTCTGAAAATGCAGGATTACCCGAAGCATTTAAGCAAAATTTATCCTTTTATATTCTAACACAAATTTCTACTAAATTTTAAAATAATTAAAATTGTTTTGCCACATAAAATGCCGAATTAGTGTTTGTTCTGGAGAATACTTTCTCAAATATTAATATGTAACAATATTAAAGAGAGATAAACTTTGTATTTATTTGAAAAAAAAGGACTTTTGAACACGCCGGAATAGCCATATGCCGGAGTATCCAAGTCCGGATTAACATGACTACTGGATTTTGATTTGCTCAAATCGTTTGAGCTCCCTGGACTCGAACCAGGACTGCCACAAAAGTAGTGAAACATTCATCATTTTGCGAGGGAAATTCCCTCCTCATAATTCGGACATTAATTGGTCCTCGCTTTAGATGACTTTTTTGGAGCTACGAATAAAAATCAGCTTATTATATAAAATTGATTGTTTTTTTGTTTCCAGACGCCGACAGAAGCATCTTGCAGCTCAGCGCAAATGTCTCTCTGCTGTGAGCCTCTCCTCGTATCTGCATCGTGGCGCTCTCGGTCTCGATTATTTGCCATTCTTAAGGCAAATCGCCAGAAGTGAATATCTCCGTCAAACGAACAATATTAAAAGAGCCAATCGGTTTTTTCACTATTTCAAAGCGATTGGAATCCATCTAGCAGATTCTCAAATAGAAATTCTACGCAATTCATTTCACATCCACGAGCCTGCAACTGCGTGATTTAGAAAAAAAAATTCTTTTTTTTATCCTAACATTGGTAAAAGTCTATTTTTTATATTTTACTTTTTATATACATATTTATTGGTCTTGCGATTATATATTTTTTTTTAAGTTTTTAATATCAATTATAGAGAAAAGGTGTATTTAAATATATATATTATATATTATTCTTATGTTTCGTATTTATTCAAATATACCCTCACCCTTTATATCATTTACCCTGGTCTGAAAGATCTTCGTTGTAATTCATTCCTATTTAACTAAATCACCACTTAAACTAACAGTAAGTTCGCTCTCTCGTGTTTGTAAACAAAATATCTCAAGAATGAAAAGAGCTAGGAGGTTGAAATTTTATATTTAAATCAATGTGTTATCAGTAGCGTATCCAGGTGGGGGCGAAGGAGGGCGCGAGCCCCCCCCCCCCCCCCCCAAGGCGCATCAAGCTTTTGGCGCCCCTCGAGCATCCGACTTTTCGGCTTTTTTTTTGAAATTTCATAATAAAATCATTTTATATCACAAATCCGGAGAAAAATTACAAAGAAAAGATCGAATGAGATTCGAATACTAAAAAAAAAAAAAAAAGGTCGAACGAAAAACGGCACCTCAGTTGAGCTTCGCCCCTTCTTCCGCCCTCAAAGGCTAGTTACGCCGCTGTGTGTTATGACTGTGGAGATTTAATCAGGAAACCGAAGGAACTTTGCTGCCAGGAGATTAAATAAAAAAAATATTTTGCCATTTTATAAGGACCAACAGGCTATGCGAGTCAAGTTTAGATTTAGTCAATCTAAACTTGACTCGCATAGCCTGTTGGTCCTTATAAAATGGCAAAATATACTTTACACGATTGTGCTATTCGACATTTTGAGGAATTTTGTTGACACGCTTCAGCCCTGAAGATGCTCGTATATCTGACCGAAACGTCGGCTTGAAGCGCTAAATAAACGAAATAAACTTAGCTGCAATCGCTCTTTTCTTTCTTCCTTACTACAATATCTACTCAGCTATCCACCTCACTCTAAAAAAATATTTTATTTAATTTTTTTCTTGCCGACGTTTCGGTCGTCTGTCACGACCTTCATCAGGGCAAATAATTGTCAACAATACACGATCTTAGGTATTTTGAGGTTTACTGTAATCATATACAATTTCTTTTTATTTTAATTATTATATGTATATAAATTATCATGTACTTGCTTGTGGTCTTGGATTCTATGTTATACCCTTCAAAATACCAAAGATCGTGTATTGTTGACAATTATTTGCCCTGATGAAGGTCGTGACAGACGACCGAAACGTCGGCAAGTAAAAATAAAATAAAATATTTTTTTTATTTAATCTCCTGGCAGCAAAGTTTCCTTCGGTTTCCTGTTTATATTTAACATCATTATCATCATTACTATATACAGTATAAAGCGCTAGCGGCTAACTTCCCTCTGTGCCGATCAGGACGCTGATTGGTTAGAGTTACAGGAAGTGGAGCGGAAGAGGGAAATTTAAAATTTAAGTAGAAAGGGAAATTTGATGCATTTGCGAGCAAGGGGGTCCAGGGGGGCGTATCCCCCGGTCAGTGGTAAAGCCCTCCTTCGCTAAAGGCAAATCATTTAGTTTTTTTTTTCCCTTAGTTTTAGTTTTTGCAAGCCATAATTATCCACCTATTATTTCCTCTTCCTTGGTAATTTTCGAAATTCTCTCTGATTATAAATAATTTGCTTTAGCGAGAGGGAGAAGAGGAGTAGCAAAAAGCATCATCAAGTCTTATGCTCGAAGGGAAAGTTGATTAACGTGGCACGTCGTCGTTTTAATTATGTTTTAGAAGACCGATCGCCTAATCACCTTTTCCCCCTCCACCCCCCTCCACTCCTTGAATAATTAATCTGAATTTAATATAGAGACAGAGACAAGAGAGATGATCATTTTAAATGGGAGCTAAGAAAAAAAAAATTTATGCTTATCTTTACGAGGTGCAAATTGTTTTAGGCCCAGCTGCTTCACATCTAATCAACTAGCTATCCATTAGATATGCTTTAGGACTAGACTTTTCACATCTAGTTAAGTTAATCATATGATTAAATGGACCCTGTTATGCAATGGTGTGTCAAAGACCAAAAAATTCAAAATTGAGTTAAGCACGGAATATTGTTTCAAATGCTTTAATTAATAGCATTTTTTTTATGAAATATGTCCTAAAAAATTTATATTTAATGTTACTTGCACAATTGTCAAGAAAAATTATATATAATCCAATTAAAACAAAAGACTTTAATGTTGATTTTCTCAAAACTCGATGTTTGGTCTTTGACACACCATTGCATAACAGGATCCAAATAAGAGCCTAGATCATGGGCATACCCAGCGAAGAGGCAGGAGGGGCAGCTGCCCTCTCCCCCCCCCCCCCCATAGAAGCAAGAAAAAAAATTAAATGTTTATAAAGTGATGAAACGAAACAAAATTATTGTAGGTAGGGCGATAGCGACGGGGACTCGTTAGGACTCGAGGGTTTTTATGCCTTTAATTCGAAGGCTTTTCCCCTATATATATAAAAAAAAAGCTATGTCACAATCTGGACGGCCATGATCGGCCCCCCCTCTAGATTTGATCCTGGGTACGCCCTTGGCCTAGATCAGGGGCGTACCGATACAATTGGGGGACCTTGGGCGTCTCTAGAGGAGCCTATATACATTTTGATGCAGAATGAATTGGGGGGGGGGGGGGAACTCATTTTTAAATATCCCCCCCCCCCCCCTCCATACAGAAAAATATTTTTAAAATACCGTCTATGAACCCCAAGGGCCCCGGGTCCTCTCAAAAACAAATTTTCAATAATTTTTTTTTTTATCTAAATTTTTCCTAATGTTTATAAATTTTACATATATTCTAATGTACCATACTACCCAGAACTAAATAAATGCACAACGAAGCTGTTGCTGTGCAACATCCCACCAGATTTAAAATTCTACGCGCCACTTCCCCCACTCCTTTTTGAATTCCCCCTCCCCTCCCATTTTTAAAGGAGAAAGGGAAGCCAAGCCATCTTTGTCAGTTGGCTTTCATTCGCGCCATTCATTCACTCCGTATTCGCGTTTTTTATTAAAAGTTTTTTTTTATTTTGTGATTATTAGTGTTCATCAGTGTGTTAATTAGTGCTCTTGGATAATGGATTATTAATTTTAATGGTCTTCTTCGTCTTGTCCTCACTGCGGGGTCGACTCAGGATTATTATTCATGGTATTTATAATATTTAGCCTCACTCTCTCTATTTTCTTGTAAAAGTGTGTATCCCAAAATTTTCTACCATATAAATGTGTATTAGATTAAAAATTTCTTATACTTTTATATATATATATTTTTTTAAACATTATATAAATGTCTTATATCATTTTAACATTTCGTTATTTTATTAGATTTCTAACAATCTCCATTTTTCTTGGAACCAAGGTATTCTTGGAACTTGAATGTCACGTGCATAAGAGAATCAAATCATACAACAAGCTTGTTCGTAGTTAGTTCGAACTCTTGCCGCTTGATGTCACTCAATCTGAGATGATATCAAAGTGTCTTTCCTATTTTTAATACTCCACAATTTAAAATTCATCTTTTCTTAAAATGAATTTGCTTTATACATTGAAGGGTATATTTTAATTTTGTTTGTTTTTTTGTTAGGCGGTTATAATTAATTAAAATTAATAGCTGATGATAAGAAATCTAATTTTCCCAGGGGCGTATATAAGGGGGGGGGGGGGGAGCGAGAGGGCCCGGGCCCCCCGCCGAAATTTTCCAAACACATAGGGATATACAGATATCAGCGCAACAAATTTTTCCGCAGAGTGGAAAATTTTGGTACCGCAAAAGAAAAAATGTTCCGCAAAAAATTTCGTGTGAAAAAAAAATTTCGGTAGAAAAATTTTTAAGTTCGCCCCCCCCCCCCCCCCCCCCCCCGAAAAACATTTCTATATACGCCCCTGAATTTTCCTATTATCAGAGTTGGGTTTTATACATTATTTTGCAGTTTTATATAAAAAATCGCGGATAAAACTGTATAAAACATATAAAATGTATAAAACGAGGATGCGCATGCGCAAACCCTAAGAGAAAGGAAATTAAAAAAAAAAAAATTATTTATGACTAGAATGAGTCATATTTTTTAATATTTCTATATAAAAACAAATTTTCAAAAATGCCAGGTGGCAAATGATTGACAGATCTAAATTAAACTTAATAAAAGACTGATTTGGGTTTTGCTGTGGTTTGTTTGCAAAAACTTTAACTTTTTGACCACAGAATGAATGGCCGAAGCGTTTTTTGTTAATGATATCAGGGCCGGAACTAGAAAATTTTTTAGGAGGGGCAAAATTTAATTTGCCACCCCCTCCTTAAAATTGTCTATACAAAATTCATATCATTTTACCTTTTTTTTAGTAAATCTTTCTTTAATTGCCGCCCCCCTGATATCTGCCACCCGGGACACACGCACCCACTGCCCCCCCCCCCCTAGATCCGGCCCTGAATGATATCAACTAAAAAAGTCTAAATTCTAAATTAAATTAAATTGAGTTTATAATCTTAGCTAAATTGTACCTGAAAGCTACAGAATGAGTGGCTGAAACGTTGTAATTGTTACAAATAAACCACAGTTAAACCTAAAATCAAATTTTTTTACTAATGATAACAACTGTGAAAGCCTAAACTCCAAAATTCTAAAATTTACTCGGCTGTAAATAACTTGCGATACATCAGATAGCTAATTATATGTGAAAAATTAATTTTTTTTAACTCGAAGGTTAAGCCACGTTTTTGTTTGCTATATCGATGATTTGCTATCTGTCGGATAAGTTTGTTAGTTGACTAGATGGGAAGCACCTTGCCCTAAGCAGGGACGTCATTTCAGTTTTTGCTTTGAGGGGACAAACAAATGTTTTTATTTCCTGTGCTCCTTAATTTAGATATAAACATTATTCTTTTTATTTTTTAAATTTGTTTAAGGTCTTTTTCGGCATCTAAGGCCATTTAGACCCCATCCCTATTTATTTCAAATGATTGATAGCCAAATAAAATTTTTCTCGCTTGGAACAGGAAACTAACCGCTTATAGTTCCCTGATCGGTCATAAGATGGCGTTTCGAGTATTAAAAGCTTTTAAAACATATTTAATTATAAAATGTTTTTTTTTTTTTCTTTTTTTAATATTTATAAATTTTTTACTAAACTAATTAGTTAAATATTTTACTAATTGAGAAAATGTGTAAAATATTTTTTGACTATATCCAATAATAAATTTTTGGTTTCAATCAAAATGAAGAATAGCCATCGGTAGGGAAATCTTAGGTCGATGAGTATAAAGGGACAATTGATTAGACATAAAATTCACTTTATAAAGGAGCGTATATAGTAGCGGATTGGTTTATTCCCTGGCGGATACTTTATCTCCATTTATTTAATAGTATTATAAATTTAGTTTAAAGAAAATAAATAAATAAAAAACAATAAAATTTTATTAATATAGAATTCGCAACCAATATTAAAATCCTACAAAAAAAAAAAAATATAGCCCTATTTTGGGCAATTTTTACTTTCTCTTACCTCTATATATATATTAATATATAGAGAAAGTATTGGTTTCATGTCAAAAATTCGATGTCGAGATTTTGATGGATCTTCACGTTTTGAGGTCCCCTGAATCCAAAAAGTGGTTTTCGCGACATGGTCTGTCTGTCTGTGTGTCTGTGTGTGTGTGTTCAATTTTAAGCATGAAGGAATTGAGCTAGGAGGTTGAAATTTTATATTTAAGTTAGGCACCCCCGGGACCGGAAAAATAAGCTTTTAATCAAAATCGGCCAAAGAGTACTAGTACTTTACTGATGTACTTTTTCAGTTTTTTTCGATTTTCTCAAAATTCGCTCTAACGATTTTGATTAAAATTCAAAAATCAATTATTTTTTAGATGCTCTTTTAAATGTATATTCTCGTTTTGCCCTCAAAATTGTTTGAAGCACACTTTACTCTTGTGCTTCATAGGAAAGATAGGAGAAATGGTTGCCATGGTAACGGAATTTAAATCTTTTTCTTTTTATGGGTCGTTTTGATAACTTACCTACCCCAACATTAAAATAGCCTCCCTATGGGGAAATACATGGTGTTTGTCCTTCAGCTATTTTAATGCTGAAGGACACACACCATGTATTTCCCCATAGGGAGGCTATTTTAATGTTGGGGTAGGTAAGTTATCAAAACGACCTATTAGATTAAAAATCAATTATTATTTAAATTCCCTTTTATTTTTATTTTATTTCTGCCTGTAATTGTTTCGGAGAAAACATATATCTCTCTCTCTCTCTCACAAAATTATCTTCTCTCTTTCTACGCGTTTTAAACTTTCCACCTAATCTTCGCATTTGACCAATGTTAATTTCCTATAGGGATTTGGAACTTTTTACGCATTTAAAATTTTTTTTCCAATTCTTATGAAATTTTGTATTTATTTACGATTCTATATTGTGTATAAAATGTCCAAATATGAGATTAAAATTTTGAAAAATAACCATAGTTTATTTGAAGCAGTCAACATTTAAAATGCAAGTTTGAAACTAAGGTGCTATCGGAAACTAAATATATCTCGACACAAAAAATCTGGTGTGACCAGCACGGTGCACAACTTTCTCTTACCGAAGGGTAAGAGAAAGTTGTGTGCTGTGCGCCAGTCACACCAGATTTTTGCTGCTATTTAGTCCAGGATCTCGGTGCCCATTTTTACTTTCTCTTACCTATGTATATATGTAATATATATATATAGTGAGAAAGTATTAGATTCATGTCAAAAATTCGATGTCGAGATTTTTTTTTTTTTTTTAAACATTCACACTCACACTCACACACACATTCACACTGTCTTTTCGGCAGCTCAGGCCATATAAGACATTTACGATAACCGTTATTGAATAAATATACATATATAGGGTCCAGGCATTTTTATTTAAGCCATCTGGTATCCAGATGGCTTAAATAAAATCATCGGACTGCCTGGGGTCCGAACCCGCGACGTTTGGTATATGAGGTTAGCACGCTAACCTCTACACCACGCCCCGTGGGCTGTCGAGATTTTAATGGATATACACGTTTTGAGGTCCCCTGAATCCAAAAAAGTGGTTTTTGCTACATGGTCTGTCTGTGGGTGTGTGTTCAATTTTATGGATGAAGGAATTGAGCTATGAGGTTGAAATTTTGTATTTAAGTTAGGACCCCCCCCCCCCCCCAGGGAAAAATAAGCTTAAACGCCCATGATCATTAGAGCAGATCTTCTGAAGAAGAAACAAAGTGCTGTTTTTTTTTTTTTTTTTTTTTTTTTTTTTTTTTTTGACGCGCAGTGCATTTTCATATTTACATAGACTATTGTTAGTATTAAGGGAAGGTAGAATAGTAAGCAAGTTGAGAGTCAAAAAGAGAAGAAAGGAGATCCGGAACCTAAGTAAGCGATTAATAAGGGCCTAAAGAATAAATAATTATTTTAAGCTCTCTAGAGGAGAGGACATCCCAAGTTGATTTCTGTGTGTGTCTATTAGAAGAGAGAGAGAGAGAGAGAGAGAGAGCTTCTGCATGCACTTGAGGGACTTCCCTAAAGTCAACTTCACTTTCCACGAGCAAAGAATAAATTCAAAAGAAACGAAGAATATAAGAAAAAAAAAAAAATAATAGAAGAGACTTAACGCCTCGCTTATTTTTTAAATTAATTGGCATATTAGCCAAATCGATTAAATCCACTTTCCTCGAGCTGCATAAGCTTATGAAGTCTATTTAGATAGCTATGATGACGAAGTACTCAGCCTATAAATTGTTTTGTTTGTATATATTTCGCTAATGTCCGTCTGCCTGACCGCCTAACTTCCCGTTGCAATTTCGAAACAAAAATTTTTATGCTTAAGGGGGGTTCAGGAGCGACGTCAAAACGTACTTAAAAAAAAAACTAGACTATTATAAGGAATTTTTCAATGCGGTTTTTTTTTAAATGAATTAAATTCATAAGAGATTATTGGGACATCAAGCTATAATTCTTTTAATTACTTATTAAAAAATTATCGTAATTAATTTTTTTGTTATCAAGCAAATACAAAAAAAAAAAACAATCTGTCCCAATAATCTTTAATTTTTTTTTAAATTTAAAAATAAATTTATTGTTATTATTAATCACATATTAATTAAGAAATTTTTAAAATAAGCTTAGATGATTTATTTAAAAATCAACTGTCAAATTAGTTCAGCATTCTTGCAATAGATGGCAGGCTAGTCTAACAGCCGATCTCCTAATAGCCTATATTTATATATTTGTATGCTTTTATAAAAGATACATAATATATAATAACATTTATAAAGGTATTTATTGTTAAAAGATCAATGAAAATCAAGCAAATGCATTAAATATTATTAGCTACCATTCTGACATCTCTTGGCAAATTTTTTGAATTACTTGATTTTTTGAACATAATTTTTATGACACACAACGCCATCTTAGCGGGAAAAACATGCGTAACACCTTCGCTCTTATTCCCCCTTAAGGTAGATTAGAACGGGTCCTCTGAAGAAGAAACAAAATGTAACGTTTTCATTGACGCGCAGGTTGTCTGTAAAAGTTTTTTATGAAACGGATTTACCGTCCAGCTCTAGTAGAGTAGATCAAAAGCCCTACTCGCTGTTCTGATCGACCACTCCCTTCCCCCTCCACCGTCTTTTAATAAATGTGTTCCTGACATGATACCCACCGTGTATTTGGTTAAATCAGGACACATATAATGAGGAAATAGATTTGAATCAGCACACACTCTTGCAGGTGTGTGTGCCTTATCGAGAGAGAGAAAATAATAATATTATTTTATTTTTATTAATAGCTAGCTGAGTGTTGGGATTATATTATATTAATATTATGTGAACATAAAAAATAAAGGTAATCATCTTTGAAAATTGCATTTTCTTATCTCTTTTAAAGATTGTTTACCTTTAGGATGAATTTAAAAAAAGAAAGTATATAAACATAATCCATCTTACGTTAGAGTAGAATTAATAATCTTTAAAAATTCAAATTCAAAAAAAAAAAAAAAAACTTTCTTATCTAAGAAAAGAATATAATAAAAATAAAAAAATTCTATTAGTAGAGCGGTCAAATTTGCAAAAAATAATATTTTTTATTTGCACTCTCTACTAGTTGTTCACCGTGCTGGTCGTACCAGATTTTTTGTGTATCTCTTGGGATATATCAAGGGCGGATACAAGGAGGGGGGGGTAAAGGGAGTAATTACCCCCCCCCCCCCGAGATTTGAATATTTCAAAAAAAATTTACTTTTAATGTAAATAAAAATTTGATTTGTATTTAAAAGCCTTTAAATTACGGAAATTAAGAAAAAAATGTGTATTGTGCGACCAGTCACACCAAATTACCCCCCCCCCCTCCCTCCCCCCCGAGAAACAACTCTGGATCCGCCCTTGAGATATATCAAGTATTACGAATCCCTTCTAGCTAGGCATGCTTAACATCTTGTATGGGAAGTGTTCTGCCTATCCACCAGGCGCTCGCGGTAACTGCTGCCTCTGGTGTCGGTTTTATTAAACTCCCCGAGCTTATGAGGAAGCGATCCCATTTTGCTTATATCTTTGCAACTATTCATCGGATTAGAATGAGGTTTGGCAAATTTGTAGTCCTAAGTGTGTCCAAGAACGTATTAAAACTAGAAGTGAATCGGACCACAGAGAGCGGGAAAAATAAGCGGTAAATTATTATCGCAAAACACGATTTTCTCAGCTTTTTCTGAATCAAATCTTTTGAAACTGAGCCCTAATAATTATAACGATAGCCTTTATACGTGGAGCAAATTTCATAACAATCCGTTCAGTAGTTCGGAAGTTATTCGTAAAAAATAAAAAATAAAAATTGCGTTTCAAGATTTCACATTTAGTTATTTCATAGAATATATCGAGATCTAATTAATTATTTAATTTAATTATATAATTAATATATTTAAATCTCACTGGCATTATTTGTTTAAATTTTTAAATTTTAATTGCATAATAGATTAATTGCTTTGAATTTGTGGGATTTAAGAAGACTTAATTAATTTGATAATTGACCATCAGAGAAAAGGCGATGCTCAATTTATTTAAATATATTTTAGCCAAAACAAAGAATATAAAAAATTAGGCAACGAAGTTGCAAACGTTTCCCGCTATACAACAATCCAATTAAGAGCGGGGAAAGTTGTGCAACTTGCTTGCTGGCTCCCCGCTCTCTCGCCATTATCACGACCTACTAATATTTTAATATTACTTAAACGCAAGTGTTTTTTTAATTAACACCGCCAATTTTTTTTTTTCTCTCTATTGCCAATATTACAAATTAAATTTTCATTTATTGAAGCTATTAATTTTCTTTTTCTAGTTATAATGAAAGAAAAAGAGAGAAAAACAGTAAATCAAAAAGAATTTCATTTTTCTACTTTATATTTTTATTTTTTATTAAATAAAAGGAAACAAGGGCAACCAATGAATGAACAAAACAAAAGATTAAAGTTGTTTGTTTTCCTATTAATAAACCTTATAGAGCAAGAGCCAGCGACGGCCAGACCTTCGTTATTTTATAAAAGCTGAAAGTTTTTCTATGTATGTCCCCAATACAGCTAAGAATAATCCCCAACTATGAAACTTGGGTCGTGGTGGTTTTGGCAGATAACAGATAGTAACGGTGTAGAAATTTGTATCTCAAATTCGTTATAGTATAAAGCTCAGTTTTTATATATTTTATTCCCAATAATGTTAGAAGTCGAGTTGTCCATTGCCAGACACTTATGACGGTTCCATCCCCTTGCCAGACACCCTTAAACTACAAGAAATTGTAATTATACTTTCGTTATAGTATAAAAGCTGAATTTTATATATGTTATTTGAGGAACTATTAAATGATGTTTCCTCAGTAGCCAGACAGTTTAGATGGTTCTTTCATCTTGCCAGACACATTGTGTGGAGAAGTGTTTTTTGGATTTATCATCAAAATTCATTATATAGCATTTATTAAGGACTAAAAAATAAAATTTCAAAAACTTACTAAGTAAAATTTTCATGTCAATAAATCATTAAATTAAAAATCTGTATCAGCTTCTTGAAGTAGAAGCATTATAGATCGTAGTTTTTTCTTTTGTTTATTACAAAAGATACAAACGATCTGATAGTCATTAATATATTAATGTGATAGTATACTATCATCACTTTCGGTCGGAATCTTTACGTCCTGAGATTCATCACTAACATTCGGTTCAAAGATGTCAGATTTTTTTTGAAAAGTCGTAGATTGTAGTACTATAAAGATAAGTGAAAAGGAGAAGAAGAAGAAAATTCGCAGCTAGTTGTGTTTCATTACTTTTATTCCCATTATGTTGACGTTTCGATCCCGGTTGGGATCATCCTCAGAACTAATGTGCACAAGAGACAGATTAGTATCGGGAACATGAACAGATTAGAATATATGCTTATACTCTAAGATGAAAAAATTTATAACTGTTCATGTTTTTTCCCGATACTAATCTATTTGTCTCTTGTTGTGCACATTAGTTCTGAGGATGATCCCAACCGGGATCGAAACGTCAACATAATGGGAATAAAAATAATGAAACACATCTAGCTGCGAATTTTCTTCTTCTTCTCCTTTTCACTTATCTTTATTGAACTACCAGCTATAAGGCCTACGTATCTATATGATTGTAGTACTATTCATTTAGAATTTAATTGGGTATAGGAGATTTTGCAGCCAAGGAATTAAATAAAAAACTTTATTTAATTGTTAATCGTCGACGTTTCGGTCGTAAACTACGACCTTCCTCAAGACGATTAATTAATCTGAGGAAGGTCGTGATTTGTGACAGAAATGTCGACGATTAACAAATAAATAAGTTTTTTATTTAATTCCTTGGCTGCAAGTCTTCTATACCCAATTCTAAGTCTATAGCGACTTCTCAACTCTAGTTTTCAGAATTTAAAGTTGATTGTGTTAAAGTTAAAGAACTTAGCAAAATAATGTTTTTATATTTTAGGTTATGTTTTTTTCTGATTTTCAAAACAGTTTGACATTTTATTAATGTCTCCTCAGAAAATAATATTATTTTACCATCACTTTTTTTACAAACCAAACATCCCCCATGATAACACTTTACTACTAGATCACATTTAATTCATAAACTGCACAAATGAATAACGTTTGCTTTACGTGTAATATTTCAAAACACAATATGGAGTAAACAATAGATCCATATAGGGTAAACAAAAAATTGCAATAGACCGAAAGGACTGTTTCACTCGCTCCCTCTTACATATATTAATATTCCTCGCGCTCGTACCTACGGCAGACTTTAATGTGTCTGGCAAGATGAAAGAACCATCTAAACTGTCTGGCTACTGAGGAAACATCATTTAATAGTTCCTCAAATAACATATATAAAATTCAGCTTTTATACTATAACGAAAGTATAATTACAATTTCTTGTAGTTTAAGGGTGTCTGGCAAGGGGATGGAACTGTACTAAGTGTCTGGCAATGGACAACTCGACTTCTAACATTATTGGGAATAAAATATATAAAAACTGAGCTTTATACTATAACGAATTTGAGATACAAATTTCTACACCGTTACTACCTGTTATCTGCCAAAACCACCACGACTCAAGTTTCATAGTTGGGGATTATTCTTACCTGTATTGGGGACATACATAGAAAAACTTTCAGCTTTTATAAAATAACGAAGGTCTGGCCGTCGCTGGCTCTTGGGCTATTATGATTTATAAAATTTATCTACAATTGGTAGAGAAAATCGCAATCTTAAATGACGCCCTATGTAAACATAAATAAACAGAAAGAAAGTTCATTTTAGAATGTACTATCTGGTCGCAAAGAATTTTGAAAATCACTTAGTTCACTAATTCTTACAAGTAAAGTAACCCAAACATGAAATTCCGATTTGATTGAAACTTGGTACAATTAAATAAATGATAAATCTATATATAAATTTGAAAAAAATTTCGACCAATGAATGAACAGTTTATTTTTAAAAAAACTTTTAAAAATTAATTCCTGAAAATCAGTACAATAGTGAAAATCATTAAAAAAAGTGTTTCAAATTCCAAGTTAGACTCATATTCAAGTGATTTCATTCAATTGATAATTATGCCTAAAATGAATAATTAATATTAGCATTAGGTTTCTATCTAGCATCTCAACAATAGTATTAATGACCATTCAAAACACTTTGTAGCTTAAAATCTATCTTGTTTAAAAATTTTCAAAAACTGTTGCAAAAGTGGACAGACAGAGATCTATTTTCTTTTATAATATAATTTTGAAATAAAACTAGGTCTCCCGTAAATGGCTTCTTCTTCAAGCGCCCCCGTTAACCCTTAGCCTACACCAAACCCATTAATTTCTGTCATCTGACTATACCCCCTTCAATAACATTATCAAGCTGAAAATTTTCAAAATCCAACAATCAATTCACTCAACAAACAGCTAAAACCCCTTTCAAAACAACTTGAAATTGAAAATCTACCTGTTTTAAAAATTCAAAAATTAATTTTTTTAAAAAGTTCTGTTATTTTATTGGTCGAATTTTTTCTCGTTTAATGCATATCTATATTAGTTGTGTAATTGTACAAAGTTTCATTGAAATTGGAATTTCATGTTTGGGTTACTTTACTTGTTAGTTCTCTCAACAGATTTTCATGAGTGTACTTATTTCTGTCTTTAAACCCTTCATCGTCCTGCGCTTCTTTTTTGAAGCTATAACTAAGGTTATTTGGATGTAGGGACACGAAAAAAGTATCGATACTAGTACTTTTTTACTCGATACTTTATTCGAGATATATTTAGTTTCCGGCATACTCATACTTAAAAAAAAATACTCGATACGATACCGAGTACATGTTTGCAATATATAGACTCCTATAACAAATAACGGAAAGTGTTAGAAATTTAAAGTTGACATTATTTTAAAATAAATTTAAAGAACTAAAGTGAATTATGAAATTGAAAAACTATTAATAAACTCTCTCTCTTCCGTCATTAGTGTCAGACTTGACACGTTGTGGTTACTTTGAGTAACTATCATGGGAATAATACTGAGGCGGGTTCCCGTTTCCTTCCTCAGGAGGAGGCATCTCAAATAGAGTTGGATAATTTTTTTGCCATTAGGTGGATTTGAACTCGAGTTGTTTTCAACTCAGGATTATATGCTTAACTGCTTTATCCCCTCCGCTAATCGCTTCCTCAATGTTTGACAATAACCAGATAAATGACAAAAAAAAAATCTGGTGTGACTGGCGCACAGCACACAACTTTCGATTACCGAAGGTAAGAGAAAGTTGTGTACTGTGCTTGTCACACCAGATTTTTTGTGTCGACATGTATTTAGTTCCCGGCAGTAGGGAATATTTGAATTCAGATGTAAAATTTATAATTATGGGAAAATATTTATATTTTGTTACCATGGCAACCATTTCTCCTATCTTTCCTATGAAGCACAAGAGTAAAGTGGTCTTCAGAAGATTTCAATTGCAAAATGAGAATATACATTTTAAAGAGCATCTAAAAAATAATTGATTTTTGAATTTTAATCAAAATCGTTAGAGCGAATTTTGAGAAAATCGAAAAAAACTGAAAAAGTACATCAGTAAAGTACTAGTACTCTTTGGCCGATTTTGATTAAAAGCTTATTTTTCCGGTCCCGGGGGCTGTTTAACTTAAATATAAAATTTCAGTCTCATAGCTCAATTCCTTCATGCTTAAAATTTGACACACACCCACACACCCACCCACCCACAGACAGACCATGTCGCGAAAACCACTTTTTTGGATTCAGGGGACCTCAAAACGTGAAGATCCATCAAAATCTCGACATCGAATTTTTGACATGAATCCAATACTTTCTCTCTATATATATATTACATATATACATAGGTAAGAGAAAGTAAAAATCGAAAATTGAAATTTAATATATATGATTAATTATAGAATAATAATTGTGAGATTTAATTTTTCAATTTTTAATTTTTAATTATTTATATTTTATTAATTTTACTATTTTATCAAAGACAAATTCTGTCTGTTTGTAAAGCATAGACTCCGAAACTATTAAGGTTGTTCGGACATTAAAGCACTTTGTTAGATTAAAAGCTAATTTTTTAATATGTTATTAATCACTATCAAATACGTATAAAATAAAATTTTGAAGCAGATCTGACACAGGGTTATCGTGTAATTAATTTTTAAAAAATTGAAATTTAACATGTAGCCTATGGGGAATAACGACGAAACGCACACATATTGAATTAAACAGGCATCTGTGCATCTGATACAAAAACAAAAAAACTTACATTTTATTAATTCACTTCCGAGGAATACGTTAAAAATAAAATCAAAAGTTTCTGCCGACCGCTTTTAAAGATATTTTAACAAGAAAGTCAAAAAATTCTCCAAAATGACAGTCGCTAATATTTAAAAATAATGAATTCTCGAGCGTCAGACCAGCCTGGCAACGTCGCATAAAATAAGTGTCTTTTCTCTATGTCAGTTATATTTTTTTTTCAATTTTACAATATTTTTTCTCGCAAATCGTCCATTGTGTTTAAACTGATTTGCATTAAACATTGTAATATATTAAATAAAATAAAATTTAAGGCGTTTAAGATTTAAAATAGATAAAGATAAAGATTTAAAATAGTAGGTAGTGAATGCAATGTTGCCAGTTCTATATTACGTGAAAAACTGCTCAAGTCGAAAGTCATTCATTTATTATTTTTGGTAATTAAATTATTAACTTAATCCAATTATAAACTATGATAGGTCACGACTAAATTATAATAAGGAATTTTGGCATTCAAATTTTTAATTTTATTTAAAAAAAAATTTAGATTCTATTATGACTTACGATGTACTATCCGAACAACCTTAAGCGGATTTTCTAGGAGTTTTTCCCGAGGGAAGATCGAAGCGAGAATTTTCCGAAGGTGGTTTTAGGCTATAATAATGTCAAATTAGGGGTAGGGACCCCCCCTTTTAAGGAGTCACAAATTTAGAATTCTTCCATTGGAAGTGTCTCTCTCCTTAGGAAAAATTAAAGGAAATTAATTATAATAATGAAATAATTAAATCTCTCAAATAAAAAATAATAAAAATTGTTATATAATTAAATTTTCTTTTTTTTTTTTTGACTAACAATTGTGAATCGCTTTGGTTTTCAGGATTTTCAGAAAGACCTACTTTATTTGAAATAAAGATTTTATTCCATATTTTCATATTTTGGTGCAAAAATTAATTTATCTGGACAACTATTTTAGTCATATCCCGAGTCGCCGCCCGCCAGAGCCCAGCGCAGCTAGTCCTCAATAAAAAGACGATGTATGGACGGAGGATGGAGGCGAAGATCGGAGCGGGGGGGGGGGTACTTTGCTTGAATAACATTGTTAGTTCTTCTTCTTCATGTTAAACAAATGGGAATGTCGTCGTGTCTGAGAGGGAGAGAGAAGTCAGGAAATTCCCCAAAAGGAAGACCAACCAAAAAAAAAAGAGAGAGAATTCAACGCCGTGTTGTTTTTGGGTCACCTTAAATTTATTCGCCACCCAACAAAAAAAAAAAAATCTATTAGAGAGAGTGAGAGAGAAAGAATGGCTAACGAATTTGTTTGTTTATTGCAACATCTCTCTATCTATTTGAATACTAATCGAAAATGAGTAACGAAAAAAAAAAGAAACGGTATATTTTTAATGCATAAATAGTAATTTACTTTTTTTTTTTTTCGCTTTTGTCAAAATTGGTTTTAACGATTTCGATTAAAATTCATAAATCAATTATTTATTTTTAAATGCTCTTATATCAGTAAAATTTTTCTGGTGTACGAGAAAGTTGTGTGCTGGGCGTTCAGTCACACCGGATTTTTCCCAAATGCCACCCACCCTGTGGGTATGGGGTGGGCGTTTATTCTGGTTAGATCAAAGACTCTCAAAACTGTTTCACTTACACTGTCTAAAATAAAATCTTATTTCTCTCTTTGATACCAACCTCTAAAAAAAAAAAAAAAACTTCTCGTTTCTTAATTCGAATTTTTTTTGATTAAATTAATTAAAACTTTTGCCTTTTTTTTGCTAATTCTTTATTTATTTACTTATTATTATTATTTATTTTAACTTTTTTTTTCTTCTGCTTTGAAGTTTTCATTAAGTCTTCTTGTATTTCTTAATTTGTTAAAAAAAAAAAAACAATTTTTAAAATTCCCTAAAAAAAAGAGAGAAATGATATTTCCTCTTTAATTTTATAAGAATTTTTTTTTCCTCTCGTTATGCTTAGCCTATGTGTATGTATACGTACATTCCCCACCAAAAACTCGCCCCTTTTATTATTTTTTTACTTTTTTTTTTGTTCTATTTTATAAATGAATTCAGCACATTTCGGAATTGTAGAAATTAATTATTCACCAAGTGAAAAGGGAAAAAGAGAGAGAGAGAGAGAGAGAGAGAGCTTATATATGAATTGGGAGTGGCATATGAGAGAAGCTTGCGTTTTTTTTTTTTCAAATATACCTGCAGATATTATTAGAGAAATGTTGATTTATTTTAATTTTATTGCTGAGGACGGGGAGATAGATCCTCTGCAAGAGAGGAAAACGTAAAGGGGGTTTCACAATTTACTTTTACTTTCTCTTACCTATGAATATATGTAATATATATATAGAGAGAAAGTATTGGATTCATGTCAAAAATTCGATGTCGAGATTTTGATGGATCTTCACGTTTTGAGGTCCCCTGAATCCAAAAAAGTGGTTTTCGCGACATGGTCTGTCTGTGTGTGTGTGTGTGTGTGTGTGTGTGTGAACAAAATATCTCAAGAACGAAAAGAGCTAGGAAGTTGAAATTTTATATTTAAGTTAGGCACCCCCATGGGACGTGACACGAAGCTTTTGAACAAAATCGACCAAAAAGTACTAGCACTTTACTGATTCACTTTTTCAGTTTTTTTCGATTTTCTCAAAATTTGCTCCAACGATTTTTTTAAAATTCAAAAATCAATTATTTTTTAGATTCTCTATAAAATGTATATTCTCATTTTGTGATTGAAATCTTCTGAAGACCACTTTGCTCTTGTACTCCATAGAAAAGATAGGAGAAATGGTTGCCATGGTATCAAAATATAAATATTTTCCCATACTTATAAATTTTATATCTTGAATTCAATTGTACCCTACTGTCGGAAACTAAATACATGTCGACACAAAAAATCTGGTGTGACAAGCACAGTACACAACTTTCGATTACCGAAGGTAAGAGAAAGTTGTGTGCTGTGCTCCAGTCACACCAGATTTTTTTTCTACCATTCAATACAAAATCTTTTAATTAGATGAAATAGATTTGTTTGAGTTACCATCAGAAGTTATTTTTTCGTTGAAGAAAGAAAAAAAACAAGAAGTTTTTTTTACTGAGATCAGCTCACGACTAACGTTTCGGTCCTAGGTTTGGACCATCATCAGAGCTAGGCAAAGTTGTTCCACTGGTTTTAAACGTTTAAAAAAAAAAATTGATTTCAAGGGTATCGGAAACTAAATATATCCCAATAAAAAACATTCATTAAATGAAAGTTGTGTTCTGTGCTTGTCACACCAGATTTGTCGACATATATTTAGTTTCCACCGATATATTATAATTCAAGATTAAAATTTATAAACAAGGGAAAATATTTATATTTTGTTACCATGGCAACCATTTCTCCTATCTTTTCTATGAAATACAAGAGTAAAGTGGTCTTCAGAAGATTTCAATGGCAAAATGAGAATATACATTTTAAAGAACATCTAAAGAATAATTGATTTTTGAATTTTAATCAAAATCGTTGGAGTGAATTTTGAGAAAATCGAAAAAAACTGAAAAAGTACATCAGTAAAGTACTAGTACTTTTGGGTCGATTTTGTTCAAAAGCTTATTTTCACGACATCGCCTAACTTAATTATAAAATGTCAACCTCCTAGCTCAATTCCTTCATCCTTTAAATTAAACCCAGACAGACACACACACAGACAGACCATGTCGCGAAAACCACTTTTTTGGATTCAGGCTACATCAAAACGTTTATATCCATCAAAATCTCGACATCGAATTTTTGACATGAATCCAATACTTTCTTTCTATATATATTAACAATATATAAAGGTTTATATAATTAAATATTTATTAATTCATATACCCGAAAAAATAAGGGTGTGCCGCCGGGCAGTATGGTCTGCAAACTGTGCAACGTGCGATTTGTTCTGCAGTCGTTTTCAAGTACTGTGCATTTGGTCCAATTCAAGCGCATTAACCTCTTAAAGACACTCGCATGAAGTTAGTATCATTTCATATGCAATCAAGTTAGCAACATATTTACTCATCCCCATGAAGTTAGACACAATCATAAAAGCAGGTATTTCCATAAAAAGTATGTTAAGTTTTTTGAATTTGATTTTTCTAACAAATTAAAAATAAATAAGCACATGCTCTGAAAAGAATATTGAAACATGATTCGTTGACTGGCTGCAATTCACCCACTCTGGCCGTGGAAATTGTTTTTGTTTATCTTTCAACAATACCTAACCTCTATAATTTGACGTTTATTTCTTCTTATTTTCTCAAGTTGTAAAAAATAAAAAAAAAAAGATTTTTTTTTTCCTCTCTTTTTGCATTTGACTTTAAAAAGGTCATTTTTTTTTTCTTTCTTTTGAGCATTTGAGATATGAAATAAATATATATATATATCTATGTGTATGTGTATGTAGAGAGAGAGAGAGACGTTGCTGCTGACTTTTTTACGAGCACGTTGAGACATTAGCGCGCGCACAAGAGAGAGAGAGAAAAGTCACCGCCACCACCACCACCACCACTACTACACTCGCACCCACTCCCATACACGACGACACCTTGGTACACGGGTTTTCCTCGAGACCGTAAAACCAAACACATAGAGAGAGAGAAAAAAAAAAAGAAGAAAAGGGACTAGGGGGCGTTATTTCATCCGTAAAAATGCCTTGCCTCTGACGCAAGTGATGGAGATGGGAGTATAGGAATGGCCTCTCTCTCTCTCTCTCTCTCGCTCTCTCTTGCATTGCATTGGCAGATAAAATCAATCTCTTTCTTTCTAACACTTTGAACGGGGGAGAATTTTATTAAAATTTGTTTAGTTTAGGAAATGTATGTTACTAGGGGGTGGGGGAAGTGTACAAGTAGAGTACTGAAGAGTAATTGTCGAAATACGTATCAAGTGTTAATTTTTAATTAATAAAACCTTTAAAACAAATAAGAGAGCTTTTTTTTTTTTAAACACTCACACCATTTTGGTATCCAAATGGCTTAAATAAAATCATCAGACTGCCTGGGGTCCGAACCCGCGACGCCCGGTGTAGAGGGTAGGAACGCTACCAACTACTCCAAGCCCCGTGGGCTATATTTAATTTTAATTTCTCGAGTGTGGAAGTGGCTGTGATTAATATCTTAGAAGAATGGCAGGAGGTAGCAGCCAGGAAGGAGCGTCTCCAAAAACAATGATACTCTCAGATATTCGCGACGTTTCGGTCGACCATCATCAGGCAATCAGGAGTTGTCATATGTACATTTATATAAATATATGCATATACAGTAGTAGAAAATAAAAGGTTAATTTCTTTATTTAAGCACCCATAGCGACGTTTCGGTCGACTATGCGACCATCTTCATGGCTAGAGTTTACTGAACTTCAGTGAACTCTAGCCATGAAGATGGTCGCATAGTCGACCGGAACGTCGCTGTGGGTTCTTAAATAAAGAAATTAACATAGCTGCTCGGCCTTTTATTTTCTACTATATTCTGATTCAGCTATTCGCCTTGCTAACATACAGTATATGCATATATGCAACATATGCATAAATATATTTATATAAATTTACATATGACAACTCCTGATTGCCTGATGATGGTCAAATAAATTTGGACCGAAACGTCGAGATTATCTGGGAGTTTCATTGTTTTTGGAGACACACCTTCCTGGCTGCTACCTCCTGTCATTCTTTTTTAATTTTAATTTACAAAATGTTTCAACGATAAAGGAATTTTAACAGTAATTTAAGTCCTTGCTTTGCATAAAATGTTGAAAGCCGACACCTGGCTCGCTACACCTTAAAAAAAAATAATTAAAATTTAATTATATAACAATTTTTATTATTTCTCATTTGAGAGATTCAATTATTTAATTATTTTAATTAATTAGCTTTAATTTTTCATAAGGCAAGACAAAACTCAATGCTATTCAATGGGCAAATTCATTTTTTGGAATTTTTTTTAAGAATTTCCCGACTTGAATATTTTTTCTGGACTGTCCATAACGTCCTATATAAAACTGAAAAATTTCGTTTCAAAATTCCAACGGTAGCGTGACAGAGGGACGGACTGACACTCTGTTATTATATATATCATAATTTATTTTTAATATACCACTTTGCAAAGTTCTACATAAGATATGACTTGGAGAGAGGAGAATAATATAGGTTAGTTTAGTCTCTCTTCTTCTTCACCCCCTCCCCCCCCTCAATGACCTTTAGTTTGCGTTAAGGGTTATGCTACCCCCTCCCCCTGCCTCGACCACCTGGTCACGTTCACATGATATCGAATTAATTGAACAATTAGTTTGTAGCCCACAATGTAAACTCACTCCAAGATAAACTCTCTATGTATGTATGTATGCCTATACTTGTTGTTGTTGTTGTTGTTGTTGTTAATTTAATATATAATATTGAATTTATATCCAATTTATATTAAAGTTGATATATCTATAATAATAATTAAAAAAAAAAAAAAATATAGGCAAAAAAGCTCACAATATTTGTACGTAGGCTATATGGACCCTGTTACGCAATTGTGTGTCAAGCGTCAGGAACCGAGAAAATTAACATTTAAGTTTTTCTGATTTAAATTGTTTTGATTAGATTATATATCATTTTTTTTTGTCAATTGTGCAAGTAAATACTGTAATTATGGCAGATATTCATAAATTATCTCTAAAAATACGACTAATTTAGAGAATAAACAATAAAATATAAAAAATTAAAATATTATTGCAAAATTCTCAGTCCAATTATATTTGCAAAAATGCTTCAAAGTCCCTTGACACATGATTGAAAATTAATCTACACTACCTACACTATTTATGGGTCTATTAATAAAATAATTTTAGGTTTATAATTCAAAAATTAAAACGAAGTTATTATTAAAGTTCTTTTATGGTTATATTTAATACTAGTAGTATAGAAACTTTTTATCAAAATTACATTAATCAATTTTAAATAGTATTAATATTTTAAAATAAATACAAAGTGATAATAAAATTATCTCATCAATTAATTCCTGAATGGAAGTGAACATGGCAATAGTAAATCAGTTATAATAATGAAATTGACTTAATATTATTTATTTTGTTGTCTTTTCGAAATCGCACTGATCCTCATCTTCATTATCAGGAATAATATCAAAAAATTAAATTTTGACATCTACGAATTCATTTCTCATTTTTCAAAAAAAAAAAAGGATTTTGGTTTATTTAAGGTAAACAATATATAATATAGGTTAAATAAGTTTTTATTGATTGTTAAAATCATAAAAAACAACGTGTTAGGTACATAAATCACTTTTGCAAAATGAAAATCCTGCATTGAAATATTGTAAAAATAATTTTAAGCTTTTACATTAAATATAAATTTTTTTAGGACATATTTCATAAAAAATATTATTAATTATAGCATTTGAAACAATATTCCGTGCTTAACTCAATTTTGAATTTTTTTTGGCGTTGACACACATTTGCATAACTGGGTCCAAATAAGGGTATAAAACTCTAAATATGCAAAGTAAATTAAATAAATGCCAAGAAATGAATCGCACACAAATAAAAACATTGCTTTTCTATGGGAGGGAGACTCCAGGAGCATCAAACCAATCAAAATCGGATACGCGAAAATCTTCGGAAATGGGACTATGGGCCTACCTTGTCTATTCGAATTACCTTGGTTACTATGGCGGAGGGTTTAGAATTTCCAATAGCAAAAGGCAGATTCCTTAAAAATATGAATGTTATTAGGACAAGAGAATAAATAAAGAAAACCTTTTATGTTTTAAAAATATCCCTTAAGGGCTCTTGTTTTTTTTTTTTTTTTTTGTTTCTTTTAAGTGAGAAAAAGAGAGAGAGAGGCAGGAAAATAAACCTCTTTTTCTTTTTGTTTTGTTTTTTTGAATCATTAAATCGCAATTAACGAAATGACAAAAAGAATATAAATGATGGATTTTATATAAATAATAATTCCTTTCTCCATTTGGAGAAGTCATTGAATAATATTAATTTTTAAGGTTCTTTGACTATCAAACAATCCTCGGGCATTGTGACGTCACGTTATTTTTTACCTTTTATTATTATTTCAAATTCCTATCGGGATCTCCGTTTATTTACCCGAGGTGCTTTCGTGCATGAAGACACACACCTCAAACCCACCTGGCCTCTGGCCGTAGCCATCTACCGGCACCCCGTGAAGTTACATCATCTCCTATCTCTAACTCCTCCTCTTGCGTTCATTTCTAGCTAGTGAACTAATCCTTATTTCTGGTTCTTTTTTATCCAACCTCTTCTATGCTATGTAGGATGTCCTGGTTTGAGGAGGGACTCCCTCAGCACCAACTCCTATCGAAGACCACTGAAAGGGACCCTTTTTTACGTCCCTTCCACAGGACGGGATGTTACAGCAACTCCCTCTCCTGGTGAAATCCAATATTCCAATCCAGTGCCTGCTTGAGGATTTGTTTACATTAAATAAATATTTTTACCTTTTTATTTTTTTTATTTTTATTTTTGAAATTCCTATCGGGATCCCCGTTTATTTACCCGAGGTGCTTACGTGTACGGAGACACACACCTCAAACCCAACCGGCCTCTGGCCGTAGCCATCTACCGGCACCCCGTGAAGTTACATCATTTCCTATCTCTAGCTCCTCCTCCTGCTCTCGTCTCTAGCTAGTGAACTAATCCTTATTTCTGGTTCCAACCGGCTCCTTATATCCAACCTCTTCTATGCTAGGGAGGATGTCCTAGTTTGAGGAGGGACTCCCTCAGCACCGGCGTGTAGCCTACTCTTTTCGAAGAATGCATCACTGAGAGGGAACCTTCTTTACGTCCCTTCCACAGGACGGGATGTCACAGCAACTCCCTCTCCTCGTAGAGTTGCCTGAGGGCTATTGTGGAAAGATCCTATATTCCAATCCAGGGCTTGCTTGAGGATTTGTTTACATAAATATTTTTACCGTAATTTAATTTAATTAATTAGACTTTTTATATTCTAATAATTGAGAGATTTAATTATCTGATTTAAATTAAAAAACAAACAAACAAATATTCTGATAATTATTCGCCCACCGAAATTAACCTATGGCTTAGAGATAGAGCATTAGCTTCTAAAGTCAAACGTCGAGGGTTCGTATCCCGTCGCAGGCAAGAAATTTAAATCAATAGAGACGTGGTCTAAATGGCCTGAAAAAGACCATAAAAAAAAATTCCTCCTATTTATTCACTATCCGCAAGGTCTTCTTTTCAAGGAAGACACAAGATTGGATCTAAAATGGATTGGAGTTTTATTTTATTAATAGAAACATGAAAATAAAAATGTAAGGTTTATTTAATCAAAATAATAATAATAATAGAAAAGCTTTGGAGAGGGAGAGGGAAAGGGAGTCAAGTGATTGCGTTTAGCTAAAGTGCCTGCCTGTCTTAAAATATAAGAAAGAAAGAACAACAATCTAAGGACTTTGGCAAGTTCAATAAATGGACATCCTTTTTTCTTCGATAATATTTACTCTCTCTCTTTGAAGCTGGCTTATCTTATTTTAGTACATGTCTTATTTTATTAACCCACTGAAAATTTAAAGAAATCCAACTGACTGGTCGCACAGCACAGGGTATTTCAAATAGACAATTTTTTTTTAATTATAATAAAATAATCTGGTGTGACTGGCGCACAGCACACAACTTTCTCTTACCTTCGGTAGTCGAAAGTTGTGTTTTGTGCTTGTCACGCCAGATTTTTTGTGTCGACATATATTTAGTTCCCGACAGTACGGAACATTTGAATTCAGATGTAAAATTTATAAGTATGGGAAAATATTTATATTTTGTTACCATGGCAACCATTTGATTTTTGAATTTAAAAAAAAATCGTTGGAGCAAATTTTGAGAAAATCGAAAAAAACTGAAAAAGTTTCCAGAAATATTTTTACTAAATTTTAAGTAAAAATATTTCTTAATTGACTATTTAAAAAATAATATCTTATTAATTTAAAAAAATTTGTAATCTATTTGTTTTGACTTAACATATTTTCCTGCAATTTTTAATAAAAAATAGAAGTTAACTCAAAATTATTATTTATTTGTATTATTATTACTTAAATAAAGCCCTATATTGCCAAAAATGTCTTTATTAAGGAACCGATCAAACAGCTGATTGAAAGTCGGCCATGTTGGCTTCCCAGCCAGCCGGAGTCAGGTCCCGATCCAACAAAATTGGTTAGCCACCAGAGTCCGTATCGTGACGTAGCTCCGCTCAACTCCGTTTCGGCAGCAGTGTGTGCACCTCCATAGAAATACATAGGTTGGGTCCGCCACCGGACTCAACTCAAGTCAAGTCAGGTTCCGGTGTGATCGCACCTTTATCGTCAAGTCTTATATAGCCAAAGTTGCCGAAAAAGACTCTGGGAATGAGAAAAAAGTGTTAATGTTAAAAAAAAAAACCTTCGTCCTTAATGAAACGGGGGTCGGGGGCGTCAGAGACAGTGAAAAAAGAACCATGAACGGGTCATTTCAGAGATCGAACGGCGAACGACCCGTTCTTCAAAAAGAACGATTTTGCCCATCTCTATTATACTGCCCTATTAGTCGGGGGGAGAAATCATCCTGAACCCCCATCGAAAATTTCTGGCTACGCCTTTGACGGCAAGGATTCCATTTGGAGTTTATAATGAATATATTAATTCGAAAAAATATTCAAGATATACTCATTGACCTAAGATTTCTCTACCAATGGCTATTCTTCACTTTGATTGAAACAAAAAATTTATTATTGTATATAGGTAAAAAATATTTCATACACTTTCTCAAAGACTAAATCTTCTACCAATTTAGTTAAGCAAAAAAAGGGATAAATATTTAAAAAAAAACAAACAAAAAAACATTTTTTATAATTAAATATGATTTAAAAGATACTAAAACTACTTGAGTGCCATCTTGTGACAGATCAGGCAACTATATATATATTTTTACTTTCTCTTACCTCTATATATGTTAATATATAGAGAGAGAAAGTATTGCGATCATGTCAAAAATTCGACGTCGAGATTTTAATGGATATACACGTTTTGAGGTCCCCTGAATCCAAAAAAGTGGTCTGGCTATGTGTCTGTCTGTCTGGATTCAATTTTAAGCATGAAGGAATTAAGCTAGGAGGTAGAAATTTTATATATAAGTTAGACACCCACCTAGGGCGTGAAAATAAGCTTTTGATCAAAATCGGTCAAAAAGTACTAGTACTTTACTGATGTACTTTTTCAGTTTTTTTCGATTTTCTCAAAATTCGCTCTAACGATTTTGATTAAAATTCAAAAAGCAATTATTTTTTAGATGCTCTTTAAAATGTATATTCTCATTTTGCCATTGAAATCTTCTAAAAACCACTTTACTCTTGTACTTCATAGAGAAGTTAAGAGAAATGGTTGCCATGGTAACAAAATATAAATATTTTCCCATACTTATACATACATTTTACATCTTAATATACCGGCGGAAACTAAATATATGTCGACACGAAAAATCTGGTGTAACAAGCACAGATCACATCTTTTCATTACCGAAGATAAGGGAAAGTTGTATGCTGTGCGACCAGTCACACGAGATTTTTTATAAAATTAATGCCTTGGCAATAGCAGAGCGGCATTGATGTCACGTGACACTATTGTTTCGTTTGTTCGACACTAGTTGCCGGCGTCGCCACCTTCAGTATGAGCTCCACGGTCAGTGAAGAAGCTTCCAAAAGAAATCGTCTCCGCTCCCGCCTGATTAACAACAAGCACCCAAGGATGCAATCTCGACAACTGATCCACGATGTCTTTTCTCCACGATTATTTCCACTTTAAAAACGCCGGCCTCCAACCTCATCTTCACTTTCCTAGGTATTTATTTTCCTTTTTAAACCTTTTCATTTTTATTACATAACCGTAAAAAAACGGACTCTTATGAATTAATAATTAATATTTTATTATTAATTATTTTGTATATTCTCCAAAATAAAAAAATAATATCAAATTATAAAGATAATTTAACATGAGTGTGAGTAAATAGATAATTGTTTTTTCATCAAAATTGATGGAGATGATTCTAGAAGCCTCTGCATATGAGAGTGTGGGGATAAGAGTAACTATGGCGTTTTCGTTCTCCTTCTCGGTGCAAAAGTAGCGCTCTACTTTATCTCTTTCTCGGCCATTCATGTGTTGTTGGCTGATTGTCGTTCGATTTGTTCATCTTCAGAGATTTATATTTGTTTTCTATTATTAGATTTATTTTTATTCGTTTTTTTACAAGTCTAATTAATTTTAATATTTTAAACAATATAAAGTAAGATTTTTTAATTTATTATTCTTATTTTATTTTTAATGCCAAAAATATAAATATTTTCCCCGGATTATAAATTTTACGAACAACACAAAAAAATCTGGTGTGAAAAGCACAGAACACAACTTTCGATTACCGAAGGTATGAGATGCGTTCAGTCACACCAGATTTTTTTTTTTTTGAATTCAAACTCTATTTAGAGCCTAGAAAAAAATATATTTTATCTACTCTTTCTATTCTAAGAGATTTATTTATTCCATTTTAATGCTTTTTATTTACATTTATAATAAAAATTTTAATGGCTTCTCGCTCGCTCGGTCTTTTTGACGATCTTAAAATATCAAATGAATATGAATCAATCCATCTATTGATAGATAGTAAAGAAAAAAATTTCAAAGGTCTACACAAAAGAAAAAAAAACAATATATACACATAAATAAATAAATAAAAGAGATATTAAAATGATTTTTTTTTTTTATATTATTTGCCTTTAAGTGAATAAAAAAAAAAAAAATATATAAATCTCTCCTTTTCTATTTAATGTTTAATTATATCAGGGAAGGAATTTGGGTAAATTTTTTTTTGAATAATCCCCCCCCCCCCCCCCCTCTAGCTCGAGTTTTCATTGAAAATTTTTTAATTCCTTCAGGATTCAAAGCCAGAAAATTAAATTTTTTATTCACCGACGTTTCGGCCACCAATCACGATCTTCATCAGGGCAACAATATAACAATGTTTTTTTTTTAACCTGGTAATGTTTGGCGAAACATTAGCGAATAAAAAATATTTTATTGATTAGAGTTCGAGAGTGTCCCTGGAATTTTCTACCCACAGTTGTTACAAATCCTTTTTTTTTTGACGGTCTCTATTTAATCTATTTATATAATTCGCTAATGTCCGTCTGTCTGTCTGTCACGTTCTATTTGACCAATTTCCCGTTGGATTTTTTGAAACAAAATTAAAGAGCACCTTCTAGGGATTACACGAAAATTATTTTCATCCGGAGATTCTTATAACTTTTTGAGTTATTTTTACAATTTCTTCCATAGGAAATGTATATAGAAATATTTATGTATTCTTTGCATTTGTGTATTCCATGAATGTAAACAAATCCTCAAGCAGGCACTGAAATGGTATGGAATGGGTCGTTTTGATAACTTACCTACCCCAACACTAAAATAGCCTCCCTATGGGGAAATACATGGTGTGTGTCCTTCAGCATTAAAATAGCTGAAGGACAAACACCATGTATTTCCCCATAGGGAGGCTATTTTAGTGTTGGGGTAGGTAAGTTATCAAAACGACCCATAATAATAATTTTACTTTCTCTTATCTCTATATACAGTATACGTTAATATGTTCTTGAAGGTTTCCGCGACCGGATGTATGCGAAGACAAGTTTTCTCGGGTTAAGTCGCGTGGGGTGCTGAGATTTACTCGACGTTTCGGCTCTCCTTTTGGAGCCATTTTCAAGAGAGAAGGAAGTTAGGAGGTAATGGTGGAGGGGGGTTGTTTACGGGGTCGCAGTCTTCCTGGTCCCCAGGTCAATTTGGTGGATGACTCAGAGGCGTGGATTGGTCTCTGAGAACTGGAGGAAGGTTGGGTGTGTGTAATTGTGTTCGGTTTAGGTTGACTACGGGGCCTCAATCTGCCTACTCCCCAAGTCGGTGTGTTGGTGGTGTGTTTGGTGGATGCCTCAGAGGTCTGGGTTTGTCTCTGAGGAATGGACAGTGGTTGGTTCTGTGTAATCGGGTTTGTGTTTGGTTTGGGTTGACTTTGGGGCCTCAATCTGCCTACTCCCAAGTCGGGGTGTTAGCTCTTGGTTCCCGGGGTCTCAACCTGCCTACTCCCCAGGCCGAGAGTAACTGACTGCGAGCCGGAGGTGCAGGTCCTTTTATCCTGTTGCCGGGCATGTGGGCGTGGCTTTGGGAGTCACGTGGCTGTCTCTGATTGGCTGGGCCTGGTCTGGGGGGGCTTTGGGAGTGACGTCTGTCTCTGGTTGGCTGGGCTTGGTCTGGGGGCGTGGCTTGGTTTGTTGAGATGGTTTGCTGTTGGATATGTTACGTTTGTTTGTGATTGTTTGTGTTTGTTTTGGGGACGTGATATTGTTGTTTCGGGAAGTTTTGGATGTGTGAGTCTTTGTGTTTGTGTGAGCTTGGTTTGGGTTTAGGAAAAGTGTTTTCCATGTTGTTGGGAAATTGAGGGCGTCGTCTCTTTTGTTTAGACATTC
This sequence comes from Euborellia annulipes, assembly GCA_023213315.1. Classification (NCBI taxonomy): domain Eukaryota; kingdom Metazoa; phylum Arthropoda; class Insecta; order Dermaptera; family Anisolabididae; genus Euborellia; species Euborellia annulipes. Next base: position 194,792 of record JAKCPI010001229.1, read on the forward strand.
AGGCCTTTTGTAAATTTCTATGGCTTCTCTTGTGATACGGGAGTGGAGTTGTTTATTGGTTCTATTGTTTTTGTTTGTTCGAAGTTCGAACAAACAAAAACAATAGAACCAATAAACAACTCCACTCCCGTATCACAAGAGAAGCATAGAAATTTACAAAAGGCCTGAATGTCTAAACAAAGAGACGACCCTATTCCCAACAACATGGAAAACACTTATTCCTAAACTCCAAACCAAGGCTCACACAAATACAAAGACTTCACACACTCCAAAACTGTCCCGAAACAACAATATCAGTCCCCAAAACAAACACAAACAATCACAAACAAACGTAACATATCCAACAGCAAATCCATCTCAACAAACCAAGCCACGCCCCCAGACCAAGCCCAGCCAACCAGAGACAGGCACGTCACTCCCAAAGCCACGCCCCCAGACCAGGCCCAGCCAATCAGAGACAGCCACTGACTCCCAAAGCCACGCCCACATGCCCGGCAACAGGTATAAAAGGACCTGCACCTCCGGCTCGCAGTCAGTTACTCTCGGCCTGGGGAGTAGGCAGGTTGAGACCCCGGGAACCAAGAGCTAACACCCCGACTTGGGGAGTAGGCAGATTGAGGCCCCAAAGTCAACCCAAACCAAACACAAACCCGATTACACAGAACCAACCACTGTCCATTCCTCAGAGACAAACCCAGACCTCTGAGGCATCCACCAAACACACCACCAACACACCGACTTGGGGAGTAGGCAGATTGAGGCCCCGTAGTCAACCTAAACCGAACACAATTACACACCCAACCTTCCTCCAGTTCTCAGAGACCAATCCACGCCTCTGAGTCATCCACCAAATTGACCTGGGGACCAGGAAGACTGCGACCCCGTAAACAACCCCCTCCACCATTACCTCCTAACTTCCTTCTCTCTTGAAAATGGCTCCAAAAGGAGAGCCGAAACGTCGAGTAAATCTCAGCACCCCACGCGACTTAACCCGAGAAAACTTGTCTTCGTATACGTTAATATATATATAGAGAGAAACTATAGGTCGTTTTGATAACTTACCTACCCCAACATTAAAATAGCCTCCCTATGGGGAAATACATGATGTGTGTCCTTCAGCATTAAAATAGCTGAAGGACAAACACCATGTATTTCCCCATAGAGGCTATTTTAATGTTGGGGTGGGTAAGTTATCAAAACGACCCATTAGATTCATGTCAAAAATTCGATGTATAGATTTTTATGGATATACACGTTTTGAGGTTCCCTGAGTCCAAAAAAGTGGTTTTCGCCACATGGTCTGTCTGGGAAGGAGGTTGAAATTTTATATTTAAGTTTTGTACCCTCCTGGACCGTGAAAATAAGCTTTTAAACAAAATCGGCCTAAGAGTACTAATACTTTACTGATGTACTTTTTCAGTTTTTTTTTTTTTTCGATTTTCTCTAAATTCGCTCCAGCAATTTTGATTAAAATTCAAAAATCAATTATTTTTTATATCCTCTTTAAAATGTATATTCTCATTTTGCCATTGAAATCTTCTGAAGACAACTTTATAAATGTTAGAATGTTGAAGGAAGAGAGGATGTCAGCCAAAAAAAGAGCCTCTATCGATTAAAAATCTCCAATCAGAAGACGTTTCGGGTTTAATTAGATAAAACCATCATCTTCCAACCAAACGTCTTCTGATTGGAGATTTTTATTCGATAGAGGCTCCTTTTTGGCTGACATCCTCTCTTCCTTCAACATTCTAATCGTTGAACAGCCACTTCTATTATCAACATTTATAAATGTTATTATCTTTTATAAAAGCATAAAAATATAAAAATATAGGCTATTAGGGGATCAACTGTTAGACTAGCCTGCCATCTATTGCAAGAATGCTGAACTAATTTGACAGTTGGTTTTTAAATAAATCATCTAAGCTTATTTTAAAAATTTCTTAAATAATATGTGATTAATAATAACAATAAATTCATTTTTAAATTTAAACAAAATTAAAGATTATTGGGACAGATTGTTTTTTTGTATTTGCTTGATAACAAAAAAATTAATTACGATAATTTTTTAATAAGTCATTAAAAAAATTATAGCTCGATGTCCCAATAATCTCTTATGAATTTAATTCATTTAAAAAAAAAACCGCATTGAAAAATTCCTTATAATAGTCTAGTTTTTTTTAAAGTACGTTTAGACGTCGCTCCTGAACCCCCCTTAATGTATGTCAAACAAAAACTAAAAGACTCAGCTGGTTCAAATTTCGACAGGAGTCAGCTGATAGTTGCCTGCTGACAGGAGCAGTGTTGCTATTTCAGTTAAGAGGCGGGAAATTCAAAAAGTCACTGACTTATTGACCTGCCCTCACAAGTATTTATTTAATTGAAGATAGAAATATATTTCTCTATTTTTTTTTTTTTTTTTTTTTTTTTTTTTTTAAACTGATTTATTCTTTCATTCCGAAACTGTGATTTGATTCAAGAGAAGGTTTAATTTGATTGGGGGGTTAAGGGTGTAGATTGGATGACTATTTAAGTTGTTTTCTATTCCGGAGGAGGACGACGACGGGGGAATTAATTAGCGGTTCGCATGAGAACGTCAATCTCTCCAAGGGCTTTTTAACAAGAGAGAGAATTCTCTTCTCTCTGACCAATGATTTACGCCCCAATTGCGCGGGACTTGCAATCCAAATGGACCTACTCTCTCACTCTCTCTCCCGCTCACACACACACACACACACACACACACTTGGGTCATTTATTTTTAATACTTTATTAGTCTTCATTATTCACAAACTCTTCGCTTGATTTTACTTTCTCTTAACTCTATATATATGTTAATATATAGAGGAAGTATTGGATTCATATCAAAAATTCGATGTCGAGATTTTGATGGATATACACGTTTTGAGGTCCCCTGAATCCAAAAAAGTGGTTTTCTCAACATGGTCTGTCTGTCTGTGTGTCTGTGAACAAAATATCTCAGGAACTAAAAGAGCTACGAGGTTGAAATTTTATAGTTAAGTTAGGCACTCTCCCAAGGGGTGAAAATAAGCTTTTGAACAAAATCGGCCAAAAAGTACTAGTACTTTACTGATGTACTTTTTCAGTTTTTTTCGATTTTCTCAAAATATCCCGCAACGATTTTGTTTAAAATTCATAAATGAACTACTTTTTAGATGCTCTTTAAAAAGTATATCAGTGAAATTTTTCGTGGAAATCTTTTGAAGTAGCCTTTACTGATGTACTTTTTCAGTTTTTTGCGATTTTCTCAAAATTTGCTGCAACCATTTTGTTTAAAAATGATAAATGAACTAGGTTTTAGATTCTCTTTAAAAAGTATATCAGTGAAATTTTTTGTGGAAATAGTTTGAAGTACACTTTGCTGATGTGGAAGTATTCGTAGCTCAGCGCCATCTATGAATCATCGCGTGGTCAATTTTGGAACTAAAGTGCTAAGAGCAACTAAATTTATCTCGACACAAAAATTTGGTGTGACCAGCACGGTGCTTACCGAAGAGTAAGAGAAAGTTGTGTGCCGTGCGCCAGTCACACCAGATTTTTTTTTAAATTTTTTTCTATAGGGAAAGTAATACAATTTTTTTTCTTTCTTAACTACTATGGTAGTTAGTTGCTTGAAAATTCATTTAAGTTTGCGTGTGTCTATGATCTATTTCAACTACGTACAGTATAAATAATAATGAAGAGTTTACTTTGAAGAAACTAATTATTCAAAGAGACTACATGGAATCTCAATCAGCATCCCAAACTAAATCTTAATTATTTAAAAGAAGGAGAGAGGAATAAAATAAACTAGTGTGGCCACCATAAAACAACAAAATATATCATTTGTATTTTATTGTTGCTGACTCTCTCTCGAGGCGGTTATGCAACCCGCGCACCAGAAAACCACCTGCCCCATTTTTTTTTAAATTTAAAAATAAATTTATTGTTATTATTAATCACATATTAATTAAGAAATTTTTAAAATAAGCTTAGATGATTTATTTAAAAACCAACTGTCAAATTAGTTCAGCATTCTTGCAATAGATGGCAGGCTAGTCTAACAGCTGATCCAGCCTATATAGCCTATATTTATATATTTTTATGCTTTTTTAAGAGATACATAATATATAATAACATTTATAAAGTATTTATTGTTAAAAGATCAATGAAAATCAACCAAATGCATTAAATATTATTAGCTACCATTCTGACATCTCTTGGCAAATTTTTGAATTACTTGATTTTTTGGGCATACTTTTTATGACACACAACGCCATCTTAGCGGGAAAAACATGCGTAACCACTTCGCTCCTGTTCCGCCTTAAGGGAATCATACAAAAAACTTGTTCTTTAGTTCGAATTGTCCCCGCTTGGTGTTTTTCCATCAAATTGTTTTTTTTTTTTAATCGGTACTCCACAATTCAAAATTTCATATATACTGGAAATATTAACTTATTTTGAATTAAATTTTCAATTTCAATCAATAAATATTTAGATACATATAAAAAAAAAAAATAAATAAATATATATTCCAATTTCAATATAAAATATAATAAATATTCTATATTACAAATCAATTCTCGAAATTGTAATATTTACTTAGAGATTTAATATTAATACTAGCCGCGGCACCTGCCTGTAGTGGGCAAGCAAAAGTGGCACGTCTAGAAAAATATATCCCGGTATTATTATAAAATAGTATAATACAAGAAACGAAACAATTTTTCTTTTTCTTTTTTTTTATGCCGAAATCTGTTGAATATAAAATATTTATATCTCTGTCAATATTTCTTCTTCCATCATGTATGTGTTGAGATGTTCGGCCTTACATGCATGTTGTATCTCTCTCTCTCTCTCTCTCTCGCTTGAGCACAAGGGAAATTGTATCAAATCGAGTGAGAGTGCAAATCTGCATGCAATGACAAAACAAAAAAAGGAAAAAGCTTGGCAGCAGGATGAATTTGTCAATCAACAAGCAAAAAAAAAAAAAAAAGGAGAGAAATAGAGAATTTATTTATTTATTTATTTTGGCCATCTTGATTTGGAAGTTTAATTTCTAACCAAACTGTTATCATGGCGGAGGTCCTATAAAAAAAAATTCAATTTTTGTTCGCTCGAAATTTAACTTTTTTTCCATTAAAAATTTTCTTCTTGTTGTTCTGAAAGTTAAAATATAATATATATGACGAATTATAAAATAATAATTGTGAGATTTAATTTATTCAATTTTTAATTTTAATTACCAATATCTATATTTTTATTTTAATACTTTTAGGCCGGTCAATATCGACATTTAAATCGCAAAACGTAAAGTATTTCTGCATTTTTGGTATGTTATTTGGACCCGTTAGGAGAGTGTAAAACCACATTTTGCAAGCAAAAGAAACTTGTGCTACCTGCGTATTACGAGAAAAACTGTAAAATTTTTTCAGTTTTTGCAGTTTAATTCAAAAACTATGTGCTTTTTGACATTAGTTGTCATATTTCAATCATCATATCTCAAAAACTATTAGATTTTCTCGTATTACGCAGGTAGCATAACTTTTTTTTGCTTGCAAAATGTGGTTTCACACTCTCCTAAGGAGTCCACAAATAACATACCAAAAATGCAGAAATACTTTAATTTTTGGGATGGCCTATTTCGTGAAAACGCTATTTTAATACCCTTAATCGAATAATTTTCTGAAAATTTTCAGTTAAACCCCTTCGATTCGAAAAAAAGTTTCACTTGCAATTGTGGTTTCATAAAACCACACAATCATTTTGTTTTTTAAATCGCGGATTGTGAATTGTACATGAAATATTCAATGTGTTTCCCTTTAAGGGACCATATCCTACTTTTTCAGGTTGGAGGGATGATTTATTTATTACAATTATTCTTGTTATAACAAGAACTCAAATTGAATCCAATAGTAATGCTAATAATAATAATAATAATGAAAAGTTAATGCAAGACCAATTAAACTATTTAAAGCTAACAATTAGCACTCTTGAACTTTGCTTACAATGTTAGTGTTTATTTAAGGCAAGTTAATAAGAAGAGATAGCTATCTGTCCACTTGGAAACTAAACTTGTCTTCTCATCTTATATCTATTAGTTAACTATTTAGGAAATTATTACTCTGAAAGCTCTGAAAAAAAATGGCACTGTAAAAAAAATCTTAACTTTAGTGTTTTTTTTTTGCACACTAAATTTACAAATGTTCATTGTAAATGATAAATACAATTAATTTGTGTACTAAATTTACAAATTTATAACACAAAAAGATTTTAAAATTTTCTTCAAAAATTATTATTGTAATTTTCGTTAAAATTTGTATTTCCCGTTACTTTTAAAAATACACCATTTCTATTTTTACATTACTTCGGGAATGTAATTTTACAATACAAGCGGATTTCGAAAATTACAACACAATTGCACTCTTAATTTATGTTGTTTTTGTTTAGGAAATACTTCTTCAACAAAAATAGCAAAATCACTTTAATGGCGACAGAAAAAATTTCTGATCTTAATTTTGGTAATTTTAAGTTGTGTGCGACACCTCGGGCTTGGTATAGGGGTTAGCGTGCTGGCCTTGTATACCAAGAGTCGCGGGTTCGATTCCCAGGCAGTCCGGTGATTTTATTTAAGCCATTTGGATACCAAATGGGTCTAAATGGCCTTAGATGCCGAAAAGGCCTTAAACATATAAAAAAAAAAATTATAAATTAGTATTAATATTTTTCCCCTTTTTTCCAATACTTAAATAATTTATATATAATAATAGCGGAGTGTCTGTCTATCTGGCTCTGTTTGACCAACTTTCAGCTGAAATGACGAAGTTTTGCAGTCTTATAGAGGACTATTAATTTTAAACTGGTATCATCGGAAGTGAATTACATATGGTGTCGAAATACGTATAAAGTATTAATTTTAAATAAATAAATTAATTGAAACAAAAAAAACCTTGTGTATCATACTTGAATTTAATTCTTATAGAGGACGTTATGGAGAGTCCAGGAAATATACTCGGGTCCCGAAATTCCTATAATTTTTTGAGTTATTAATTCCTAAATATACGATTACTCCCAAAGGAAATGATAGAGATTTTTTGTATTCTATGAATGTAAACAAATCCTCAAGCAGACACTGGATTGGAATAGTAGTAATAATAATTTTCTTGGGTTAGGATCCCAGGCAGTCCGATGATTTTATTGATTGGATACCAAATGGCTTAAATAAGAATGCCTGGACCTCAAATATGAATGAGAAAAAAAGTGAGTGTTTAAAAAAAAAAAAGTTGTGTCACGCCAGTCACACCAGATTTTATACTTTTTAAAATTAAAAGGGAGATAAAAAAAAATTTCTATCATTTTTTTTTTTTTTCATATTTTTAACCGACTTTAAGTGGGATTTAATCGAGTAGACCCTCCTATAGGATACATCAAATTAAAAGATTTTTCTTTTTATTCAACTCAAGTGCCACCGTCCCTTCATTTGGGCAATCAAAGGAGAGAGAGAGAGAGAGAGAGAGGAGCTTGAAAGATTGCCATCCTGGTCGTTGGTTTCGTTCCTTCGGGATCCCCATCAATCGTGGCCACTCTCTCCTGCTAATTATCCCCTTCTACCCTTTAAAAGGGTAGACCCTATAGTATTTTCCCTCCACTGATGTTAATGGGCCCTTTCGAAACATTATTAGCAGAGGATGGCCCCCCCCTAATTTAAGTATAGAGAGAGAAATAACATAAGCCCTATTAGAAGAAGAAATTCTTAGCATGTTTGAGAGATTAGAGAAAAGAGGAGAGAATTTTTATAGGCTTATTACCATACTACTATCTCTCTCTCTCTCTTTGCATATTAATTAATAAAGGCTCTGTATTAATCAACTGTACATTAATTCGCAAAAGGGAAATATTTTACCTCCTCTTATCTACTGTATATATGCATGCCAAGATTTGGAACTTCTTTTACGGCACTCCTAATTAACTAGCTATCCCCCGGATAGGCTGACATCTAGTTAAGCTAATCCTATGATTAAATAAGAGCCAAAGACCCAAAGTTCAATAGAAGGGGTGAAATTAGGAACACAAGTCTTGTTTATTTATTTATTTATTTTTTTATAAATGTCATTTTTTTTTTTTTTTTTTTAAACATTCACACTTTTTTCTCATTCATTCTCACACTCACACACACATTCACACTGTCTTTTCGGCAACTCAGGCCATATAAGACATTTACGATAACCGTTATGAATATATATTATTTAGGGTCCAGGCATTCTTATTTAAGCCATCTGGTATCCAATTGACTTAAATAAAATCATCGGACTGCCTGGGGTCCGAACCCACGACGTTTGGTATACGAGGTTAGCACCCTAACCTCTACACCACGCCCCGAGGGCCATTTTTTGTTGATATATTAGTGTAATAGCGAGAATAAAAACACAGGATTACTACATAGGTTTTTATTAACAAAAATGTCGCATTAAAATACAATAATCAGAGTCAATAAGTTTGTTTCTATTGTTGCTTTAATTAAGTCTAAGTTGCTCACTTCAGACTTGTTCAAATAGTTGCTATCATCACATTCTCCCCCCCCCCCCCTTTATTTCATTTAAATAATACATAATCCCTTAAATGCGCGGGTATCCGGTGTTGTGTTTTTGTTAATAAAAAGCATTATGGTAATCCTGTGTTTTTATTCTAGCTATTAGAATTTTTAATAACAAAAACGTCGCATTAAAATACAATAATCAGAGTCAATAAGTTTGTTTCTATTGTTGCTTTAATTAAGTCTAAGTTGCTCACTTCAGACTTGTTCAAATAGTTGCTATCATCACAGTTCGATAAAATATTATTAGTCCTAATTTTATATAAAAAAGAAAATTAAATCTAAGTTTTTCAATTTTATTTATTTTAAATTTAATTAAATTATTACAATTTACTTTGGTTTTATCTTCAAAATGGAAATTAAAGTTATTTCGTTTTTTTCTATTTTATATATTCTTGGACCGAGGAATTAAAATGAAGAATATGGTTATCTATCTTTAAATAAATCATCAGATGAAGAATTTGAGAACTAGCAGTTAAAATCGGATTCAAAAGAAGGCAATGATGTATACTCTTGTATTTGTAGGACAATGAGTAAAAGATTTTGTTTTTCAAAATATAGCCTACCTACCATACATATTAATAATGTTTTCAAAATAAAAAACTAAAAATAAACATAGTTATAATTATAATTAGGCCTATTTTTGTATATTTTGATTAATACAACCTGATTCTTGTTCAAGAGTGGTTTGACATGTAAAAAAGAGAAAGGTTAAGTTGAGGTAAGGTTAGTTTCGGGCAGCCTTATTGTTGCCAATTTATTACTAAAAATGCCTAAAATATTGCTTCCTTCATTAATAATACTCTGAAAATATCTAAAAATAAAAATAGTTATAATTATTTTTATATATTTTGATTAATATAAACCTGAATTTTGTCCAAGGGTGGTTTTACTTTGACATGTAAACAACGAAAAAAGAGAAAGGTTAAGTTCAGGTAAGGTTAGTTAGGCTGGACTATGAAAATGGGGTACAATCGGGCTTAACATCTAATTAAATAAATAATTAATTAAATAACCTTTGATTTTATGCATTTTGATTGTTTTCTTTTGTCCACCCCACTCTTCGCTCTTTCTCTAATCACCAAAAGTATTTTGGTACTAATTATTTATTTCACTTCTTTGAGTTTTAGCCTCCCACCTAAAAGAAAGAAATAAGTAATTATAATAAGAAAAGAGAGACATTTTGAAACTTAATTGTTATTTTCCCAATGGCATTTTCGTTTTAATATTTAATATGATATTTCCTCCTCCTACTCTGTTTGATACGATCAGAGAAACTTTTTGCTTTAAACTTTCTGTTTGTCTGTCATTTTGCTTGCCTGAATATTTTAAAACTCTCGTTCTCTCTTTTATTCTATTCAAATTTTTCTTTTCTTAATTATTATACACAATAATACTTTTTCTTGCTCTAGACTAGGAAATGGCCTAATGTTGCCCTCTGGTGGTCGCTTTTTTTTTAAAAATAAAATATTTAAAAAAAATAAACTGTCAAAATCAAATAACCTCACTTTTTGGTTAAAGTCAGCCATGTTGGATGACGTGAAAAATCCGACTCTGTGATTGGTCGATGCCTGGGTTTGGAAAAAAAAAATAGAACATAGGGAATCAGCCAAAAACAAATGCAATCAAACGCTAGGGTCATAAATGACGTCATATCGCATGCGATATAACCAGAAAACACTCCGCACTTACGTGCCTTATATTATATACAACGATGTCAGCGCCATCTGCAGGGATTGAATCAAATTTCACAGGAATGCCTGCAGATGGCGTCGTTGTATATAAAAAGGCAAGTAACGGTCATGACAGTTAATTTACTTGAATCAGAGTGCACAGTACTTGAGAACGGCTGCAGAATAAGCAATCGAAACGTTGTACAGTATTTATTTATTAAATTATTATTATTATTATTATACTCATTCCAAAACTTTTGTTTTACAAACTCATTTTTTCAACTCGATGGTTAAGCGTGTTCTTTCTTGTTTACTATATCGATGATTTGCTATCTGCTGGATAAGTTTATTAGTTGACTTTTTGTAATTTGGTCAGAGATCAAATATCTCACTCAATTTAAATTGAATCTTTTTTATAATAAATCTCTCTTTATTGCGCAAAAAAAAAAAAAAAGGAAGACATATTTGCCCTTGTGTCGAAGGTGTTTGCAACAAACCAACAGAGAGACAACCCTTTTGAAATCAATCCTCTTCTGACCGGCCAGACCATCTTTCTCCTTTATTTGCTCTCTTTTTCGACCTCCATCCAGACTGGCGCCTGACGTGTTTGATTGAAATTATTACGATTATTCATTGAAAAATATTTTATTACTGACTTCTTCTGCATTGAATGGAATAAAAGAGCAAGACGATATTATTATAAAATTGATGGATTTTTAATTTTTTTTTTTTTTAAGAATAAAAATGGATTCTTCTTTTATATTAAAATACATAATAAAAGAAGATTTATTGCAAATGTTATCATCATAAGACGGTTTAATTTTTAAGCACACATATTGACTTCTCAATAAAAAATTTCTCTTTGCGAAACATTAATTTTATGGTCTATTTTGTGTGGTTGAATATGCATGTCGAGTTGTAAAAAAATCGATTGTGGCCACTCATCCCGGATTTTAAGTCAATTAGGAATGCATATGGGCGTAACTAAAGAATTTTTCCTGGGGGGGGGGGGAGGGCATGGGACCAGCTATCCTCCGGGGGGGGGTTTGGAAAGCCCCAGGGACCAGGCGATATCTCCTCATAAAGAGACAATATGTCTAAGAAACAACTCTCTCAAAATTTTTAAGGAAGAGTGTAGCTCCGTCTTGTTGGAACCAGATTTCTTATGGTCCCGAAAATACTGGTTCGGAGGAAAGTCGCTATCATGTGACAGTAGCGATTTGAATTTCTTGGGGCAGGGAGCCTTCTAGGGGATGGAAGGCGGCATCCCCCTAGTTACGCCCATTGGAAGGCACTAACAAGTGCGATTTTTAAATGTATTACTATCTGCACAGCTCATTTTCGGAATAATGGTCTGCATTGTGTTTGTTTCTTAAATTTCAAAGTCCAATCTTAGGGGACTCGCTGGTGTAGCGGGATAGGATGTCGGCTTCTACAAAGAAGATCTCTGTTCAAATCCTAGGCTTGAGGGATTTATATTTATTTAATGTAAACAAATCCTCAATCAGGCACTGGATTGGAATATTGGATCTCACCACCCAGGCAGGAGTTGCTGTGACATCCCGTCCTGTAGAAGGGACGTAAAGAAGATTCCCTCTCAGTGATGGATTCTTCGAAAGAAGTAGGCGCTGAGGGAGTCCATCCTAAAACTAGGACATCCTCCATAGCATAGAAAAGGTTGGATAAAAGGAACCAGAAATAAGGATTAGTTCACTAGCAGGAGGAAGAGCAAGAGATAGGAAATGATGTAACTTCACGGGGTGCCGGTAGATGGCTACGGCCTGAGGCCGGTGTGTGTCTTGTCGTACACGAAAGCACCTCGGGTAAATAAACGGAGATCCTGATCGGAATTTCAAAAAATAATGTCCAATCTTTGTAATAAAATTGAATTTTTTTTTTATCAAATTCCAAACTTTAGATGGTCCACCCTGTATATTTGTGGAATCCTCTGGCTAGGCACACCTTTTTCTTTAGGTGGACGAAGAATTTCCAACTTTTCGGTTAACCATAAGTGAAAGAAGAGAAAAAAAAAAAAAAACTCCCCTTCTGATTGAAGGATGAATGAAACGAATGAACACAACTAACTCCCTGAAGAGGGGGGCCTGAGAGAAAAGAGATTTATCTCCTTACGAATTAGTACAATTTGTTATACAGTCAACGGACAAGTGGATTTGTCTTAAGAACAATTTATTTTCAAGTTTTCTTCTCTCTTCTCCTCCTCTTTTTTTTTTTTTCTTCTTCTACACTCAAGTATATCAGCGTTTTGTGTGTGAATTTCCGCTTCGATGGGGGGATACACTCTTCTCTGGACCCTTCAATTTATAATATAATTTTGTGGTCTTAAAATATATTTTTTTTTATAATTTTAATATAAGCCTACAGGTACCGTCAAATACCTAATTCTCTGAAGTTACAAACAACCAAAGAAAAATACAGAAATTATTTGCGAACAACAAATGATATGCCAATTTACATTTAATTGGTTTTAAAAATTATATCCGGTAAATCACGTCATCCCTTGTTGACATTGACGAAGCCTTTTCCGGAAGTTGTCGATAGTTCTTCGTGTCCGGTGGAATGGCAGCATCTTTCTGGGTAATTGCCTCCTTAAGTGCTTGTAGGGTTGTACACTTGGGCCTTTAAGTGTCCCCAAAGGAAAAAATCACAAGGTGTTAAATCGAGGCAAGGCGATGTCACCTCATAAAGAGACAAGATGTATCAAAATTTTTAAAGAAGAGTGTAGCTCCGTCTTGTTGGAACCAGATTTCTTAAGGTCCCCAAAATACTGGTTTGGAGAAAAGTCGCTATCATGTGACAGTAGAAATTTGAATTTACCGTTACCATTACGCCATCTTCTTCGAAAAAAAAAACGGACCCCACACACCATATTCAGCAAAATGTCACACGAAGCCTGAGAAGTGGTCGCTGGTGAAGTTTCTTAAGGTTTTCTGCTGCCCAATAGCGGAAATCTTGTTTATTTGCAGTATTTGACAAGTGTAAGTGAAGAAAGAAAACAGCGCCAGGGGGTTTTGAAGAATTTGCCCACACATAGCTTTGCGTGTTTCACAATCTCTCCCCGAGCTAGCTTGCAGGGGGTCCAGTAGGCAAAGTCCCCCTGTCTAGATGCAAAGGCTAGTGTACTAAAAAATTCACCATTTTTCGTTCGGCACCATTGCCTTTTGCATGTTTTGTAGCAAAACTAGCCACATCATTCATTTATGACTAAATTGAGGGCGTATTGCTTTCTCGACACCGCATGGTCCTGAAGAAGGAGCCGAAACGTTGGCCTATAGCGGAGGGATATAATCCGAATAAATTTGCCTGAATACTAGCTCTGGATTTATTTATTCACCCTTCTCAATAATATCCACCATGCTGCCCCTATCTTCATCACTAAAAAATTGAGTTGATCGGATGGGGTATTGTCAAATCAGCCATTTGAATGATGTTGTGTTTCCTTCTTAAATTTCAATGTCCAATCTTTTTGAAAAAATATTCATTAGTTTTTGTTTTTTTTGCCATATTCTCCATAATCTCAAATGAAAATTAAAAATAAACGGCGGGCACACTCATAATATTAAGAATAATATTCAACGAAGTAAAAACCCTGGAAGATTATAGAGAGCTTCAAAACAACTTGAATAGCCTCAATCCTTAGCTGCGCGATAACTTATTGGAGCTTAACATCGATAAATGTAATATCATGCGTTACCACAGATGCGCTTGCCCCTTGCTCTACAGTTACAATATTAATGAAAGATTGCTCAAAACAACTGCAATAACAAAAGACTTGGGAATCTATTTTGATTCACAGCTCAACTTTAAATACCATATTGAAAGAACAACCAAAGAGGCTCAAAGAACTCTGGGATTTATATGTCGGAACACAGGATCTTTTAACAATGTATGGGCTCTCAGGTCTCGTCAGACACAAGCTTGAATATAACTCGGTCGTCTAGTCCTCCTGCTATGCAAATCACTCCGATTATCTGCAGTCGGTCGAGAGCAGGTTTTTGCGTTATTGAGGAATCTCTCATATTAACAGCTGCCGAACTCTCTGGGCATGAGATCACGTGTCGTGAATGACCTAATCACTCTACACAAGATTTTATTTACTTTTAATTGTCCTGAACTACTCAAATTGATCAATTTCAGGGTACACTGTTAAAAATTTTCAAGAAAACTTCCTATACAAGTATAGGAACTCTGTTTCATAAACTGTTTATGAATATATATGAGAAAGTTCAATTTGTTGCCAACCTAACAAATTTCTTGTATATTTTAAAATTAATTATTTTGGTAAAAATTGTTAATTTTAATTTTTATAGCTATTTAGTTGAATTACTTTATAAAAATTATTTAATTAGTATGATTTTAATAAACTTCATAAATATTTATATAGTTTAGAGCGCGAATTTCAAAGCAGAATTTAATAAATTTAGATTTGTGAATTAAATGTTAAAAGAATAATTTCAAGTTTCCTTAAAATAATTATAAAATAATATTAATAAAAAATTCCTTGAGGTATTCGAGTTATTTGAGAACGTTTAGACCAGTGATTCTCAACTTGTCGCGGTACACTTTTAACGATTTCAAAATTTGGCGGCACACAAAGAAAAAGATAAGTTTAAAAGTTGGTAATTTGTTCATAAACTTTTATATTAATTTTATTTCATATCCTGGGTATATTAATATTAAATCACCGAAGTATATGAAAAATGATAGAAAATTCATATTTTTTTTTACAGTGTATGTAAAATTGGTCTTGACCGGTGATCAATTAATAAATAAATAAATAAAATGAACATATTGTAAATAATTTTAATATTTTTTTTTCATTACAAGTTTAAAGTTGCCCTCCCCCCTCCCCCAAGCTTTAATTTATTCATCCCCATTCAAAACTAATATAATATTTTTTTTTTCTCTCTGATTGATTCCAGCTTGATATTATTATCTTTTCATTAATGAAATGGAGAATCTTTTTTTTTTTTTTTTCTTTTAATAATAATTCCTTTTCATTGCGGATTTATTGAGATTCATTTAATAAAGATCTCTCTTTCTCTTTTTCTCTTCCTTTTTAATAAATATTTGGATGCTATTTTTTTTTTTTTTTATTGAAAAAAAAAAGGGAATTTTTAAATTAGTTTTTCTTTTTTTTTTCTTAATATATTTTAAGTAAACATTGGAGGGTTTTTTAAGGGACATAAAGTTTTGATTCAAAGGGTGGAGAGGGATTGGATCTGTGAGGTATTCGGTTTCCATTAGCTAAAGTGACAATGCGGGGGTTATCTTGGAGTCGGGTCCGTTTTGGCGGTTTTTTTTTTCTCTTCTTTTTCTTCTCTTTCTCTTTCTCGACGAGGATGAGGACAACGACAACGACGATGGTGGTGGTAAACCCATTCGCGTATTGATTTGAATGGAGACGACCAAGTGGTTGGTTAGTGTGCGTACTCACTCACACCCGTCGTTTTTTTTTTTAACGGGAAAATATATCGTCATTGATGGCGTTCATATTATTTCTATATTCATGTAAAGCTTTGACAATTCACATTGCTGCCTCTTGGAGAAGTGATAATTTTTTGATGAGAAATATCTTTGATAGTTTTTGAGATATTTACGAAAAACCACCTTACCGCAACTTTACCGGCTTATTTCGGCCAATGGCTCCGGTGGGGGTAATCTGGTGTGACTGGTCGCACAGCACACAATTTTTTCTTAATTTCGGTAATTTAAAGGCGCATTCTGTACTTGTTTGCCAGAATATAAATACAAATCAAATTTTTTAAGTATTAATTTTTAAAATTTTACATTAAAAATAATTTTTTTTTGTTTCGAAAAAAAAGTATATTACCGCAATTTAAGGGGGTTCAGGAGCGTTGTCTAAACGTGCTTAAAAAAAAAACAAGACTATTATAAGGAATTTTTCTATACTGTTTTTTTTTAATGAATTAAATTCATATAAGATTATTGGGACATCGAGCTATAATTTTTTTATTGACTTATTAAAAAATTATCGTAATTAATTTTTTTGTTATCAAGCAAATACAAAAAAACAATCTGTCCCAATAATCTTTAATTTGTTTAAAATTTAAAAATGAATTTATTGTTATTATTAATCACATATTAATTAAGAAATTTTTAAAATAAGCTTAGATGATTTATTTAAAAACCAACTGTCAAATTAGTTCAGCATTCTTGCAATAGATGGCAGGCTAGTCTAACAGCAGATCCCCTAATAACCTATATTTATATATTTTTATGCTTTTATATAAATATATAATAACATTTATAAAGTATTTATTGTTAAAAGATCAATGAAAATCAACCAAATGCATTAAATATTATTAACTATCATTCTGACATCTCTTGGCAAATTTTTGAATTACTTGATTTTTTGGGCATACGTTTTATGACACACAACGCCATCTTATCGGGAAAAACATGCGTAACACCTTCGTTCCTATTCCGCCAGTATCCGACGTTTCAGGTATCCCCGTGAACGAGCTTAATGAGATTTTTAACGTCTTGATACCAATATGGGGAAGAAATTTTAATTTATTTAACCACAAAGAGAGGGGGAAGTTAGAAAAAATTAAATTATCACCATTTAATAATATTTATAGAAAGGAAAAAAAACAACGAATATAATTTATGGTTTTTGGTTTATGTGCCAAATCCCCCCCCTCTATTTTCGTTGACAATTCTGTTTCGCTCTGTTAGTTTATATAAAAGAAAAGAGAAGAAGCGTTTTGTATTTAATAATATTTTGCTTTTGTTAATAAATAAGATGCTTTTGTTTCCTCACAGCAACTAAAAAGAGAGCTTAAAATAAAAAAAAAATAAAATAAAATCTCCTCTTGTATTTGAAGGAAATTTATTGTTTATATAAAGAGAATTATTCGTGTTATACGGAAAAAGATTAAACAGTTACTATAATATGTGACTGATAGAAAATAAAACAATTGCCGATCTTCGTTTGTCTTTGTCGGGCATTGCGACTACACTGAAAAAAAAAAAATATGAATTTTCCTTCGTTTTTCATATACTTCGGTGATTTAATATTAATATATCCAGGTTATGAAATAAAATTAATATAAAAGTTTATGAACAAATTACCAACTTTTAAGCTTATCTTTTTCTTTGTGTGCCGCCAAATTTTGAAATCGTTAAAAGTGCACCGCGACAAGTTGAGAATCACTGGTCTAAACGTTCTCAAATAACTCGACTACCTCAAGGAATTTTTATTAATATTATTTTAAGGAAACTTGAAATTATTCTTTTAAAATTTATTTCACAAATCTAAATTTATTAAATTCTGGTTTGAAATTCGCGCTCTAAACTATTTTAATATTTATGAAGTATATTAAAATCATACTAATGGAATAATTTTTATAAAGTAATTCAACTAAATAGCTATAAAAATTCAAATTAACAATTTTTACCAAAATAATTAATTTTAAAATATACAAGAAATTTGTTAGGTTGGCAACAAATTGAACTTTTTCATATATATTCATAAACAGTTTATGAAACAGACTTCCTATACTTGTATAGTAGTATATTCTACAAGTGTTAAATGTATTTGTCAATTGTGTCGATCAAACTCTTAAGATAACAAATAAACAAAAACTTGGGTTCCCTACAGTGAAAATTGACAAATTAGGAACCCATATGTAAAATGGACAAGTTTACTAGTTTTTTTCGTTTAATATAAAATAAATACTCATGGTACATGTTTCCTAAAGAGAATAATAAAGTATATTTGGGCATTTGTGTTAAAATATTTAATTCAATTGTTCTTTTATAGCGATCCAAAAAAAAAAAAATAAATAAAAACCTTCCCAAAATAGGAGGCTTTCCCCTATAGATAAATAGAGTATTGGATTCAAGTAAAACATGGGAAACTTTGATGGAAATGGAGAGTCCATATCGCCGAAAAACAAATACACAAAAATTTGGTGGATGTGACAAGCATAGAAAAATTAGCGAAGGTAAGGAAAAGTTCTGTGTTGTGGGGCCAATCATAACAGAATTTTATTTATATGAATTTTATAAAAAATATATGCTGGCATATGATTATGGAAAGACGAAGGTCGTCCCAAAAAAAAAAAATCATTGTGTGCTTTTATGAAAGCACGATGCAAGTGAAACTTTTTTTCGGATCGTAGGCGTTTAACTGAAAATTTTCAGAAAATTATTCAATTAAGGGTATTAAAATCGCGTTTTTAATCTTAACTTAATAATTGGAAAATGGGAAATCAATAGACGCATGTTAAAAACTGAGAACAATATTTATTTTGTGATTGAAGATTTGAATCATTTTAAATTATATTAAAAATTATATTTTATCAATTTAAAAATTGAATAATTAAATCTCACTATTATTTTTTTATAATTCGTCATATATATTAAATTTCAACTTATGGAGTCATGGCATTTGACGTCACGGCTTGACACGCGACATGCTTATAGAAGAGCGAAAAAATTTGAGAGAAATAAATAAAAGTTTCTCTTTTAAAAGATAAAATTAACTAAAAAAAAAATTTTTTTTTCGTTATAGTAATGTTTCAATTTCCAAAACACATAAATAATGAATTGAGAAAAAGAGAAAATATTCAATATTCTTCGATCTCTCTCTCTCTTTTTCTCTATAAATGTATTCAAGAGAGAGAGAGAGAGCAAATTGAGTAGTTCTTCCATCCCCTTTTCTCTCAATTCATTTTTTTTTGCGATAATAAAAGCATTGACGTATTTTTCTCTCGGCTCTTTTTTTTTTTTTTTACCAAAACAAGCTCTTTAATAAACAGTATAACATCCGGTTAGCTTTTCTTAATCGTTTCTTCATTTCCTCGTTTTCCGGTGGGAAAATAAAAAAAAAACACTATTTTTTTTTTCTTCTATCTCTCTTTAAGTGCCTTAAAAAAAAAAGACTTATTATTAAAAGATATAGAATAAACATTCCGCTTTTAAAAATTCATTTCCCGTCTTGGTTTGTCGTCATCAAATAAGACGGAGAATTTGATATTTGAAATATCAATCAAAAAATGTTTGGGTACCAATTATAGGGGGTACAAAACGTATTGTTACATAGGAGGATTATAAAAATATATATATGGACCCTGTTATGCAATGGTGTGTCAAAGTCCAAAAAAATTCAAAATTGAATTAAGCACGGAATATTGTTTCAAATGCTATAATTAATAATATTTTTTTATGAAATATGTCCTAAAAAAATTTATATTTAATGTAAAAACTTAAAATTATTTTTACAATATTTCAATGCACGATTTTCATTTTGCAAAAATGATTTATGTACCTAACACGTTGTTTTTACCCCCCCCCCGGGGGTATTTAATATACATATATGGGGTCCAGGCATTCTTATTTAAGCCATTTGGTATCCAATTGGCTTAAATAAAATCATCGGACTGCCGGGGTCCGAACCCGCGACGCTTGGTATACGAGGTTAGCACGCTAACCTCTACACCAAGCCCCGAGGGCTTTTATGATGTTAACAACCAATAAAAACTTATTTAACCTATATTATATATTGTTTACCTTAAATAAACCAAAATCCTTTTTTTTTTTTTTTTGAAAAATGAGATGTCAAAATTTAATTTTTTGACATTATTCCTGATAATGAAGATGAGGATCAGTGCGATTTCGAAAAGACAACCAAATAAATAATATTAAGGCAATTTCATTATTATAACTTTGATTTACTGTTGCCATGTTCACTTCCATTCAGGAATTAATTGATGAGAAAATTTTGTTATCACTTTGTATTTAATTTTAAAATATTAATACTATTTAAAATTTATTAATGTAATTTTGTTAAAAAGTTTCTAAGCTACTAGTATTAAATATAACCATAAAAGAACTTTAATAATATCTCCGTTTTGATTTTTGAATTATAAACCTAAAATTATTTTATTTATTATCAAGAGACTTTGAAGCATTTTTACAAATATAATTGGACTTAGAGAATTTTGCAAAAATAATTTTTTATATTTTATTGTTTTTCTCTAAATTAGTCGTATTTTTAGAGATAATTTATGAATATCTGCCAGAATTATACAGTATTTACTTGCACAATTGACAAATAAAAAATGATATATAATTTAATCAAAACAATTTAAATCAGAAAAACTTTAATGTTCTCAAAACTAGATGTCTGGTCTTTGACACACCTTTGCATAACAGGGTCCATATGGGGTAAGAGAAAGTAAAAAAAATCTACAAAACAAATTTGTATTGCATCTTGTTGTAGATAATCCAATTAGAGGTTTGTTAGTATGATCAGATGCCTTAGAGAGGTCTTTGAAATTTCTCTGCTCTGACTAGTGACAGCGAGGCGTGTGCAATCGGGGATTCCTCTCTCTCTCTGCGTTGCGAGTTAATTGCAATTAAACAGGCTTTAATTAGAGATGTTCTCAGGGGGGGGGGGGGATTCTGCTATGTCAAGGGACCTCCAAATCGCGCGGCGCTCTCTGCTCTCTCACTTTGCTCAACATACAACGCACAATAATTAAAAAAAAAAAAATAAAAATATTGATAATTCCATCACTCCTATATTGGCGAAGAAATGAATTTCTTTCTCTTACCTATATATGTTAATTATAGAGAGAAAGTATTGGATTCATGACAAAAATTCGATGTCGAAGTTTTAATGGATATACCCGTTTTGAGGTTTTAGATTTGATTGAAAATTGGTATATAAGCGTTTTCGAGGTCGCTGATTACAAATTTTATAATATTTATATAATTTAATAAATTGCAGTGGTGGATCATATATGGCGGATCACTCGTCGAAAATTGTTAGATATATAAAATTATGCAAAATGTTGGTCCAAACATTTAAGTAACGTGCTCGAGACCTAGTTCACATCGTTTAGTATTATCTCAAACAGTTCTCGACCAGTTAGATTATTTTATCAATCCGTTTTTGCGTCATAATGATATTTATTTTTAAAAATATATATAATAACTTTTATTTAATTAAAATAAGAAAAATTATATTTATTTATTTTTTTTTTTAAACATTCTCACTTTTTTCTCATTCACACTCACATTCACACAGTCTTTTCCGCAACTTAGGCCATTTAAGACTTTAAACGATATCCGTTAATGATTATTATACATATTGGGGTCCAGGCATTCTTATTTAAGTCATTTGGTATCCAAATGCCTTAAATAAAATTATCGGACTGCCTGGGGTCCGAACCCGCGACGTTCGGTATAGAAGGTAGACACGCTACCAACTACTCCAAACCCCGTGGGCAAAAATTATATTTATTCACAATGATATTTCAAAAAAAGCTCGTAGACTAACCAAGAGTCTGCCTGCCGGGGCTCAAAAATAGACATAATGCTATCTAACTTTAAAATAAAAATATTTTTCTGATATAATAAGCTTTTATTTAGATAGATAGATAGATAGATTCGTTCGTAGGGGTGTGTATTGCACTGCGACCTCCTGGATCTATTGTGCCCCCCCTTTTCTATCATCCTCCTACGGTATAAGTCCCGGTTCAGAGTATCTTTTCCAGTCCGATGGCTTCCAAAAGCTAAGGATCTGGCGCGGTTCTTCTAAGGATGGGAGCTCCTTCGATGACAGACAATATGCTCCCCATATTCTTCTTCTTTTGTGGATCAGAGCTCCACAATCCTTGAGGAGATGAGCTGGGGTTTCTTCTGCTGATCCACCAGAATCTGCATATGTCAATTTCTTTCAAGACCCAGTTTCTTCAGGTGTCCCCTGAGTCTGCAGTGTCCTGTTAAGAATCCTGTCAGTATTCTCAACTTGTTCTTGCTAAGTTTTAGGCAGTCGGCAGTTCTTTTGTGGTCGAATGTCCCGAGAAGTTCTTTGGACTGCCTCAGTTTTGGATAATCTCTCCATAGCTGTTCTCTTTCGTTCTTTTCCTTTGAATCCAGAGTCGCCCGAATGGTGTTCATCCCAATTCCGGTAAACGGCTCTGGTCCAGTAAAGGTGTTTCTGATCCCCTTTTTGTAAGCTTGTCTGCTTCTTCGTTGCCCTCTATCCCAGTGTGTCCTGGAACCCATTGGAGAACAACTCTATTTTCTTTCCCTAATTCATTTAATTTGATTAGGCAATCCCAGACTGTTTTGGAGTTGATTTCATAAGAATTTAACGCCTTTATTGCAACTTGGCTATCTGACAGTATGGCAATACAAGCTTTTATTTAACTAAAAAATAATAAAAATTATACTTCTACACAATAATATTTCAAAAATTTGAAATAAGATACGGCATATAGGGTAAATATGAAAAAAAGCTCTCTCGCCGCTTATTTTTAACCTCAAAATTCGGGGGGCAAGTTGGGGCAGGATTTTTTTGCAGATTCTATTACAAAACATCTTAAACTATATATTCCATATCTCAGTTTCGTGGGCCCCGCTGGGTTCATAACTTTTTTGCTATTTGAAGGAAAAAGTTTTTACGAAAAATTCCATTATGAAAACGCAACTTTGACACAATTTCTAAAAAAGGGGACTATAAATTAATGAAAACGGTATATTAGTAAATATTCTACATTACTTTCCTTAACACCCTCCTTCAAACAGAATTGAAAAAGGACACTCGAGTAAAGAGTTATATGCATTTAAACAAACATTGATATTTCAGAGCCTCTACGCGTCGTCGATAACGCTAATTTTGAACTCATGTAGCGTCTGAACTATAGAGAGGAAAAGAACTCGCTAACACAAGATATTCATTTTGGCCTGGCCCGCCAAAGGCGGTCTGTGCAGTCAGTCAGTCATCAATAAAATAAAAAATGCTTTAAATTCGATTATGACTTGTACTATTCTTTAAAAAAAAATTTTATTTCATTTCTTTTATTTTTTATGAACTCAACTCACAAAACATACATATACAAACTTTTCTCTCTCTCTCTCTGAGATATGGAAGTTTTTTTTTATTTTATTTTATTTTATGTATCAATAAAACTAAAATGCGTGAAGTTGCTTAAGAATCGAAAAGAAAGCAAAGGAAAAAAAGAAAATGTCATTTGGTTTTCTTTCTTTTTCAAAAGGGGTTTTTTTTTTTATTTTCTTTCTTTCTTATTGATCGGAATTTTAAATTTTGATAAAAAAAAAAAATAAAATAAATAAATAAAGTTGTAAAACTTCTACACGGTCTTTTTAAATAGGGTGTTTGTGAACAAAATATCTCTAGAACGAAAAGAGCTAAGAGGTGGAAATTTTATATTTCAGTTAGGTATCCCCCCTGGCATGTGATACGACGATTTTGAACAAAATCGACCAAAGAGTACTAGTACTTTACTGATGCACTTTTTCAGTTTTTTTCGATTTTTTCAAAATTTGCTCTAATGATTTTGATTAAAATTCAAAAATCAATTATTTTTTAGATGCTCTTTAAAATGTATATTCTCATTTTGCTCTTGAAATCTTCTGAAGACCACTTTACTCTTGTATTTCATAGGAAAGATAGTAGAAATGGTTGCCATGGTAACAAAATATAAATATTTTCCCATGTATATAAATTTTATATCTTGAATTCTAATGTACCGTACTGTCGGAAACTGAATATACTGTATATATAGGCACGAAAAATCTGGTGTGACTGGCGCACAGAACACAACTTTCTCTTACCATCGGTATTCGAAAGTTGTGTGCTGTGCGACAATTACACCAGATTTTTTACTTTTTGAATTCTAAGTCAATGTGGAGGAAGGCCGTAATATAGATTGAAGACGAATTAAAAGAAAGACTTCTATCGGCCCGAATTATTTATTTTTCCTCTGTCGACGTTTCGGGGACTAAACGTCACCCATCTTCAGGACAAAGGTGTTAAAAAATTCTTATATGGGGTATATACCAGTATATAGTATATTTTATACTAACATTCTAACTTATCTAACTACTGAAGGAGGCAGAGCTAAGAATTTTTTTAACACCTTTGTCTTGAAGATGGGTGACGTTTAGTCCCCGAAACGTCGACAGAGGAAAAATAAATAATTCGGGCCGATAGAAGTCTTGGTTTATTTCGTCAATTTTTGAATTCTAATACATGCCGGGGAGGGGGGGGGGGACTGGCAACAGAGTAGAGCAACAGTTACCACAATAATTGCTGTTAAGCAATGTCAAGCCCGGCGAAACCTGGGATTGGGGACCCCCAGGAATCAGCGTGTAGCCATCGGTATTATAAATTTAATATATGTACACTGAAAAAAAAAACCTTGTAAATTCAATGGAAATCCCTTCAATTCATTCCGAAACCGTAATGAAATTGCGTCAATGAGGTTTCTCGTCAATTCAATGGGATACCTTGTTAAAACGAAATTGAAGGTGCATCTTATAATTTCAAAAGGTTTTCCTGTTGAAAAAAACTGACAAGATTTCCTGTAAATTTAAAAGGAAATTTTGTTAAAACGAAGTTGACCGTATTTACCGTAAATTTTAAAGGAATTTTTGTTGAAACGAAATTGACAGGATTTCCTGTAAATTTAAAAGGAAATTTTGTTGAAACCAAATTGACAGGATTTCCTGTAATTTTTAAAGGATATTTTGTCAAAACTAAATTTACTGGATTTCTTGTAATTTTAAAATGATTTTTCATTTAATTTTAAATTGAATTTATTTTTTTTTTTTTTTTTTTTTTTTTTAACATTTACACTTTTTCTCATTCACACTCACATTCACACACACATTCACACAGTCTTTTCGGCAACTTAGGCCATATAAGACTTTGACGATAACCGTTATTTAAGAATTTATCTATTATTGGGGTCCAGGCATTCTTATTTAAGCCATCTGGTATCCAAATGGCTTAAATAAAATCATCGGACTGCCTGGGGTCCGAACCCGCGACGTTTGGTATATGAGGTTAGCACGCTAACCTCTACACCAAGCCCCGAGGGCGAATTTATTTCAATCTGCTACAGCTACACTCGACGGAACACAGGTTTTTGGCGTGTTGATTAATTTAAGAGATTTTTTAATTATTTATTTTAAATATATTTTCAATTTTTCTCAGGTCAAAGATATGCATTATTGTTTTACGAATGACATGAGAAAAATCAAACATATATTTAAAAAATAATTAAAAAATTTTTTAATTAATCAACACGCCAAAAACCTGTGTTCCGACAAGCTGCGGCAGATTGAAATAAATTCAAGTTACAATGATTTTTTTGTCAAAAACAATTTGACAGGATTTCTTATAATTTTAAAAGGATTCTTTGTATAAAGGAAATTATGTAAAAAAATCAAATTTACAAAATTATAACAAAAAAAATGTTTTTTTATTTTACGAGTTAATTACAAAAAAATTACAATTCAGTTGTAATGTACACCAAACTTATATAAATAAATACTTTTGAAATGAATTATCAAGATGTCTTATTTTATAAATAGGCCTATTAATAAGTTTTGAAACATATTAAAATATCAAAAATATGTATTTATTTTTAGATAATATGAAAAAAAACAATAGAAATGTCATTTTCAGAACCATAGGATGAATTGTTCATTTGTAGATGCTGAATCTTCGATTTTGTATTCTAAAAAAAAAAAAAAGTTTGTTTTTTAATTCTACCAAAATTTGTTTATATTCTAAATTTTTAACTTGTTGAGGTCGGCCTGACCAAGAGAGCCAGAAGCCCTCTTGGGCTAAGGTATTGTATTCGGTTCTTTTGTCTTGAAAATAAGGAATTTTATCTGAAAGAACCTCTTTCCCACTAATGTCAATGGCCGAAAGCCTAAAACGTATGCAAGAGTTTTTTATTCAAAAAAAATAAATTGTATAAACACTAGATAATATTTTGAAACATTTTACATTTTGTTTTATAACATTATATTTACCTTTTAAGTATAACGACCTTCTTTATCCCACTCGATTAGCTGATATAATTTTAAATAGTATTCATTGAAGTCCTGCAAGTCAAGCACAAAATTTATTATAAATAATAATTATATTAAAAGAAAATCATAATATATTTTGTAGACGTACCTTGGTTTTTTGCCATAATATGTAAGAAAAAAACAGGACACAAAGAAAATTTTGTTAGACGTGCCGTGAATAAAAAAAAAAAGTACAAATATTTTTCAAAATTAAAAAAGTATATATGATAGAAGATATCAACTCGGATTTCAAATATTCAAAGAATGAATCTGGAAAAGAAATGTAGCCTAGTCAACTCAAGCTAGTCATACTGTCTGCTAAGAGAGAATGACGAGCTTTGAGTTAGAGAGGAAGCAATGGGTAGGTAGGTAGGTATGGAGGGAGTTGCCTTTTTCTCAGGTAAAATAAGAATTTAAAGGTTTTTACTGTCAAATTTAAAGGAAACCTTGTCAATTTTACAGGATTTCTTTTTGAATTAGAACTCGATGAAATTTCCTGTAAAAATAAAAGGAAATTTTTTCATTTTTACGGTATGAGTTTGTCATATAGAACTTGAGGCGATTTCTTGTAAAAATGAAAGGAAAATTTGTTAATTTTAAGGGAAGGTTTGTTGAAAATTTTTAAAGGGATTTCACTTTAATTTTACAAGGTCGGTTTTTTTTCAGTGTATATTAGGGTGTCCCTTATATGGGCAAAAAAATTTTTTTTTAAATACCGGAACGCATACCCTCTAATTTTTTTCAAGCTACTAAGCCTTACTTATATATGAAATTTTATTCACCTACGTTGACGTTAACCCGTGCCGACCTGCCCGCAAAGTTTTTGAAAATAGTCGTTTTTGAGTATCTCTTGATATATACCTAGATTATCGCAATTAAGTAAGTATTAGGTAGACAATTAAGTAAAAACAAATTCTTCCTTAAATGAACACCTCAAAAGCCCTTTAGGGGTTTTTTGAAATTCGGACCTTAAGGGCCCAAAATCGCCACTTTGGAAAAAAATGCATTTTTTAATTAAATTTTTGACTTTTTTTAATTACGTTTAAACGATATGAGATATCAAATTAATTCCTTCGGTACATTCTTCCTTAAATGAACACCTCAAAAGCCCTTGAGGGGTTTTTTGAAATTCGGACCTTAAGGGCCTAAAATCACCATTTTAGAAAAAAATGCATTTTTTTAATTAAATTTTTGACTTTCTTTAGTTACGTTTAAACTAGATGAGATATCAAATTAATTCCTTCGGTACATTCTTCCTTAAATGAACACCTCAAAAGCCCTTGAGGGATTTTTTGAAATTCGGACCTTAAGGGCCTAAAATCACCATTTTAGAAAAAAATGCATTTTTTTAATTAATTTTTTGACTTTCTTTAATTACGTTTAAACGATATGAGATATCAAATTAATTCCTTCGGTATATTCTTCCTTAAATGAACACCTCAAAAGCCCTTTAAGGGTTTTTTGAAATTCGGACCTTAAGGGCCTAAAATCGCCATTTTAGAAAAAAATGCATTTTTTAAATTACATTTTTGACTTTCTTTAATTACGTTTAAACGAGATGAGATATCAAATTAATTCCTTCGGTATATTCTTCCTTAAAAGAACACCTCAAAAGCCCTTTAGGGTTTTTTGAAATTCGGACCTTAAGGGCCCAAAATCGCCACTTTGGAAAAAAATGCATTTTTTAATTAAATTTTTGATTTTTTTTTAATTACGTATAAACGATATGAGATATCAAATTAATTCCTTCGGTATATTCTTCCTTAAAAGAACACCTCAAAAGCCCTTTAGGGTTTTTTTGAAATTCGGACCTTAAGGGCCCAAAATCGCCACTTTGGAAAAAAATGCATTTTTTAATTAAATTTTTGATTTTTTTTTAATTACGTATAAACGATATGAGATATCAATTAGCTCTCTTCGCTAAAAGTTTCTTTAAATAAATATCTCGAAAAGGTTTTCAGGGTTTTTTGAAATTTGGATCCTAAACCTGTATTATGGATAAAGTTTCTACCGTAGGCTCTAGTTGAAATATTTTGAAAATTAAAATATGAAAATAAAACACTCGGTTATTGGTTCCAAGTTATTTATTAATTATAAATCAACACTAATTAAGTATTTCGGCACTAATATTTATATTTAATAGTGGAAGATCAAAATTATTTTTTTTTTAAACTTTGAGTCTCTTGGGGCACCTCAAGATATGCTCGTATTAAGAAATAAAAATAGGGGGTAAATAGTCACATTATGGAACAACTTTTCCAGGGTAGCCCGTTTTGAAATTCGAAAAAAAAAAAAAAAAATTTCGCTCCACCCTATTAGTCATATCTAGAGACCGAAAAAAAAAGCATAAAAAAATGGAAAAAAAGTGCTTAAAAAAGCATAAAAAACTTGAATAAAAAGTTGTTAAATAAGCATAAAAGTTGAAAAAAAGCATCTCATAAGCAATTTTTACTCATACCAATGGCGTATACAAATTTTTTTTTAAAGAAACTAAATTTATTCCGCCCCGCCCTGCGAAAAATTTTGTTTTTGCGGAACCAAATTTTTTCGCACTTCGGAAAAAATTTTTTTTACAGGGCTATATTTTTTCACCCTACGGGGTTTTCGAAAAAATTTTTTTTTTTGGGGGGCGTCCCCCCCCCTCCCCCCTTATATACGTCCCTGGTGTATGCGTGTGTGAATGGGAAAAAAATGTGTTTTTTAATAAAAAAAAAAACAAAAAATTATAAATATTCGTAAAATAAGTTCAAATAAGCACGAAAGGGAAAAAAAAGCATGAAAACTCAAAAAAAGCAAAAAAAGCATAAAAAATGCAATCTCAATGCACTTAGTTTTTCCTAATTCGTATAGAAATTAAATATCTAATGGTTGCTTATTAAATTGAGCAATAAGCATTTTGCTTAAAATCCGGTCTCTAGTCATATCCCGAGACGCCGCCCGTCAGGGCCTAGCGGAGGTTGGTTTGCCGAACGCAACTCTATCGTCGCTAGTTCTTTCTATATTTCATTAAAAGCGATATTTTGGCGACGACAGCAAGACATCATGAGACAAAAAATTATTTTTGAAACATTCTTTTTAACTCACCACTCTCTTCTCACGAATGTCCCTCTTTTTCGCTATATTATAAATCCACTGAAGAAGGAGTGTCAATAAGCCTCCGAAACATTTGGAAATATTACCTTATGTTTAATAAAAAATTGCTGAATTACCAAACAAACAGAATACAACTGACAAATAGAGCGAGGGCGCGCAACTCTATCCGCACAGCTTATATGGCCATGTTTCGGAGCTAGTCGGCACGGGTTGCAGTGCCCCAAATATGCTAAAATTTTATTTGTGAGTATTTTAGGGGCAAATGAAAAAAACTAGGCCCTATGCGTTCCAAAATAAATACTTTGAAAAATAAGGGACACCCTAATGTATATGTAAAATTAAATTTGCAGCCGAAAAAAAAATTTTAATATATCGGCGGAAACTAAATAAATATCGACACAAAAATATCTAATATGACAAGTAGAGAACTTTCAATTATCAAAGGTAAGAGAAAGTTGGGTGCAGTCACACCAAATTGATCCCTCTTAGCAGGGGCGTATATAGAAATTTTTTTCGGGGGGGGGGGGGGGGCCCGAACTCAAAAAATTTTTCTGTGGAAAATTTTTTTTTTTAAGAAACTTCATTTTTTTCACACGAAATTTTTTGCGGAACATTTTTTCCTTTGCGGAACCAAAGTTTTCCATCCTGCGGAAAAATTTGTTGCGCTGATATCTGTATATCCCTATATATGTATATGTGTTTGGGAAATTTCGGGGGGGGGGGGCCGGACCCCCTCGGCCCCCTCCCCCTTATATACGCCCCTGCCTCTTAGTATCAAGTCTACCAATATTAAGAATTTTATTGATAAATAAATAAATAAATAAATATGGCAACTTTTTGACTTAAAAGGCAGGCAGGCAGGCTGTTTGCTCTCTGGTTGTTCCTTCTTTCTTCATTAAAATCTCGCTATGAAATGATTTAATATTTAATTTCCCCTCCCCTACCCTCCCCTCTCTCTTATATCTTCAAAAGAACCTTCTCTCTCTCTCTCTCTCTTTCTAAAAGATTATTTATTTATATTTTCAAAAGATTTATTCGTAAATGAGATTTTATACAATTATATTTGAAACTAGAGCCACCCCTCCCCCCTTTTTTTTAATTTTAAATATTGGTCTTTTAACTTTTTAACCCATAGGGGTTAGGGATTTTATTTTTTGTTAGATTAGTTTTAAATAAAGTGGTGACAAAGTCAAAAATAAAATTCGTATTTATTTGAAAATTAAGTTGAGCATGGCAGGCTAGTCTAACCACCGGCATTATCAGATCACCTAGAGGCCTATATTTAAATATTTCTACGCTGTTATAAATGACTTGCTCAGGGGCCCACGACTTGTGGGTACGTGGATGGCGACCACGAGCTGCCCGAGCTGGGATAGGTAGTCCTTCAGTTCTTTGCATAGGCGTAGCCACGGGGGGGGGGTTTTGGGGGTTCAAACCCCCCCCCCATTGGACCCAAGCCATGACTAGATATTTAAGCTCTATAATACAAAATACTTTCTCTCTATATATTTCATATATAGGGTAAGAGAAAGTAAAATATAATAATTTTCTCTAGCTTAAAAAAAAAAAAAAAATTTAAATAAAACTAAATATTTTTCGAGATCTATATATTTGAATAAGATAATGGTATTCAAAATACCTCGATGTTTGGCCTCATCAATAAAAAACACTCACATGTCTTGTTGAATTAAATAAAACGCAAAAAATTTGAGAAAATTCTGAATTTTTCCATTGAAAAGAATTGATTTTTGTTATGCTTTATAAAAAATTAAAGCCACTTAAAATTGATTAAATCTCGCAAATGAAAAATAATAAAAATTATTATATAAAGAAATTTTTTTTTTTTTTTTTAAAGAGATCTGACATGGGAGTCTTGTCAAGAGAAACACATAAAGAGATACCCCGGTATTTTAGGCCCATACATAAAATTAAGAGATTTGCATTATTTATTGCCTGATACGAGATGATCGAAAAATTGCGGCACTTAATTAAGAAAGGGCGGGCCCGAGCCATCTCGAGGGGGGTCCAGGGTGGGGGCGAAGCGAAGGTGGGGTAAGTGGCTAGTCATATATTTCATTAGACGCCTTATACTGCCCTATTAGTCGGGGGGGGGGAGAAATAATCCTAAACCCCCCCCATCAAAAATTTCTGGCTACGCCTATGGTTCTTTGTATGTCTGTCTATTTCTTCCTCTTTTCAACAGGAGTCAGACCGTACGACAGGCCGGCCTGCCCCTATTTCTTCCGGTCGCATAATAGGTTTGGAGGGAAAAAGTGAGGTCCGCCGATCCCGCATCGCGGGAATAAGGATAGAACAGAAGAAGAAGAAAAAGATGCTGTAATATAATAATATTTATAAAGTCATCATTATTAAAAGATGAACGAAAATCAAACAAATAGGCCTACATGAGATTATAGCCTGCCATCTGTTGGCAAATTTTCGTAATAGTTGGGCTTTTTGGCTAATTTTTTAATTAAGACCTCTAACGCCATCTTATCGGCAAAAACATGCCTCCTGTAGGTCCTTAAAGAGGAAAAAATCATTAATTGATACGAGAGCAAGGGCGGATACAAGGGGGGTGTAAAGGGGGTAATTACCCCCTGAGATTTGAAAAAAAATACTTTTTTTTCGAAAAAAATGTATTTTTAATGTTTTAAAAATTAATACTTAAAAATTTGATTTGTATTTATATTCTGGCAAACAAGTGCAGAATGCGCCTTTAAATTACCGAAATTAAGAAAAAATTGTGTGCTATGCGACGAGTCACACCAGATTACCCCCCCCCCCCTAGAAACACCTCTGGATCCGCCCTTGATCGATGTCCTACTAATAAATAAACATAATTATAACAAAGATAAACTTTTATAAGATCTTAAAATGAGAGAGAGAGAGAGAGAGAGAGAGAGAGGTAATAAACTTTCAGCCTCTCTTTAAATGATATTCTCTATGAATATGCACCAACCAGAGAACGCCTGCTCGTGATAGATATGTCAACGATATGAATTCAAGTGTCCTCCCCCCTCTTTCTCTTTCTCCTTCCTACCTATATCCAACCAACAGACACACCCTATGTCATGTTAACTGTCTCTCTCTCTCTCCTTGGTTTATGATTCCATTTCCCTCTCTCTCTCTCTCTCAAGTAAAATTTTATTTGTTAATAGAGAGAGAGAAATATAATTGGTCTGAATAATTAGCATTAGGTATTTATTTATTTATTATTATAAATAAGCCTGTTTAGTACTTTTCGGAATATGACGTGACGTCTTTAATACAAAACTGTTTTTCTAATTAAATTAAATTCTTTTTTACTTTCTCTTACGTATGTACAATATATATGTAATATACCTAGTAAATACAGTATATAGAAATAATTGGATTCATTTCTAAAAATTCGATGTCGAAATTTTGATGGAAATACACGTTTTGAGGTCCACTGAATCCAAAAAAGGTTTTCGCGACATGCTCTGACTGTGTTAGTGTATTCAATTCAAAGCATAAAGGAATTGAGCTAGGACGTTGAAATTTTATATTTAAGTTAGACACCCTCTGGCACGTGACTCGAAGCTTTTGAACAAATTCGGCCAAAGGGTACTAGTACTTTACTGATTCACTTTTTCAGTTTTTTTTCTATTTTCTCATAATTCGCTCTAACGATTTTAATTAAAATTCAAAAATCAATTATTTTTTAAATGCTCTATGAAATGTACGAACTTAATTCATATCACCGATTTGAAAGAAAATTTTTTTATGTGTAGTACTTAATGAAAAACAAATTCTGTTAAAGCGAGAGAACGCACTACTCAACCGTTCGTCTAAAAAAAAAAAAATGTTAAAGATTTCGCCAGCATGTCTTAAGCCGTTCCTAAGAATAACTTTTACAAAAGCCGCGGTGACTAGATCGGTAGGGTTAATTCTTTGTAAACATGAAATCGCGAGTTCGAATCTCGCCTTGTGCAACTAATTTTTTTTTTGAATTTTTAAGAATATTTTTTAATTTTAATAAATCAATAAAAAGTTTTTTTTTTAAATTATTGGCTTTTAATTTTTAACATATATTTAAAGAAAATTCAAATGCTTTCTGTCAAAAATATAATACAGTATAAAGAAATATTTAATATCATATGAGAAATATATTACTATAAATTTGAACACATAAATAAATGTACAATAATATTTAATATTTAAAGAATACATAAAAATATAAAAAAATTTAGAAAATTTTTATTATAATACCTGGTAAATAAAAAAAACTTTTTATTTATTTATTTATACTAAAAAATATTCTTAGAAAAAAAAAAAAATATGACAACGCTACCGATCTAGCCACCGCGGCTTTTGTAAATGTTATTGTTAGCAACGGCTTAAGACATGCTGGCGAAATCTTTAACATTTTTTTTAGACGAACGATTGAGTAGTGCGTTCTATCGCTTTAACAGAATTTGCTTTTCATTAAGTACTACTCATAAAAAAAATTTCTTTCAAATCGGTGACATGAAGGCTATGCACTCCTCTTGTTAATAAATCGGCGGAAACCAAATATATCTCGACACCAAAAAATCTGGTGTGACTCTTACCTTCGGTAATCGAAAGTTGTGTGCTGTGAATTTTTGAATTCTAATATACTCTAATCCCTATGAATTTAATCATCACCCCCCCCCCCCCCTTCCCTATAGAGCTCAGGTACTTTTATTTTAAATCAAATAGAAGAAAGAAAAGAAAAGAAATTATAATATTAAAATGGCGCTATTTTATTTATCCGATTTGAATTGTAGATTTGAAAATGATTATTAGAGAAGAAGAAGAAAAGAGAGAAGACTTTTTCTTTTCTTTTTATATGATACCTTCTATTTAAAAAAAAAAAAGAAGAAAGTTAGTTAATTCAAAAAATTAAAGCCCGTCACGAGTAGGAGATATACGCACAGTAGAACCCCCCCCCCCACCCCATCCCTCTTTAAAATTCCATCAAGACTCTCTCTCTCTCTTTTACTTACATTAATGACAAATGTATTTAGTTGGATCTTCTCTCTCTTTCTCTTTCTTGTTCGTAATCAGTTTTTAGTTAAATATTATATTATGTATATTGGATGATATTTCCTTTCTCTTATTCTCTCTCTTTATTATATAGGGTGTTTCGTATACGTTTTATTGTGTTCATTTAAAGGCAGGCACACCAATTAGATGAATATGGTCTGAATAAATTCATATAAATATAAATTTTAGGCCCATTGTAATTTTGTCCAGGATATGAAATAAAATTAATATACAAGTATATGAACAAATTACCAACTTTTAAACTTATCTTTTTCTTTGTGTGCCGCCAAATTTTGAAATCGTTAAAAGTGTACCGCGACAAGTTGAGAATCACTGGTCTAAACGTTCTCAAATAACTCGACTACCTCAAGGAATTTTTATTAATATTATTTTAAGGAAACTTGAAATTATTCTTTTAAAATTTAATTATTTCACAAATCTAAATTTATTAAATTCTGGTTTGAAATTCGCGCTCTAAACTATTTAAATATTTATGAAGTATATTAAAATCATACTTATTAAATAATTTTTATAAAGTAATTCAACTAAATAGCTATAAAAATTAAAATGACAAACAATAATTGACTTGAATTTGAGAAAAAAAAAAAATTTCAATGAAAAAATTCAAATTCAATACTTACGATTTTGCTAGTAAAATGTTCCTATTTCAATATATTGATTAAATATTAATATTTCATTTTAAATAATAATACACGTTCAATCTATGCGTTAAATCAGCCACTTCAAAAACAGAATTTGTTGCCAACCTAACCAATTTCTTGTATATTTTAAAATTAATTATTTTGGTAAAAATTGTTAATTTGAATTTTAATTTTTATAGCTATTTAGTTGAATTACTTTATAAAAATTATTTAATTAGTATGATTTTAATATACTTAATAAATATTTAAATAGTTTAGAGCGCGAATTTCAAACCAGAATTTAATGAATTTAGATTTGTGAAATAAATTTTAAAAGAATAATTTTAAGTTTTCTTTAAAATAATTATAAAATAATATTAATAAAAATTCCTTGAGGTAGTCGAGTTATTTGAGAACGTTTAGACCAGTGATTCTCGACTTGTCGCGGTACACTTTTAACGATTTCAAAATTTGGCGGCACACAAAGAAAAAGATAAGCTTAAAAGTTGGTAATTTGTTCATATACTTTTATATTAAATTTATTTCATATCCTGGGTATATTAATATTAAATCACCGAAGTATATGAAAAATGATTTTTTTACAGTGTAGTTAAGAGAAAGTAAAAAGCATAAAATTAATGCTATTAATCTTGGTAAAGGGAATTTTTATTTATCATGTTTAAACACCCTATATGACAATAATATTATTTAAATCAGTTGATTTGAATATCTCCCTCTTCTTCTTCTACTTCTATTGAATAAGAGAATTTTTGACTCTTTATTATGTCCGCATTGTGTATTTGAGAGAATTATCCTTTCACTAACGCCTATAGAAATACTCGCCTTATTGTGTTTATAATTTCATTTCATATATAGTTAGAGAAAGAGAGAGAGAGAGAGTAAATGTGTGACAAGTACTGACAAGTTCCTTTTCCTTCTTGAATTTGAATCCATCCGATGTCTTTCTTCACTCTCTTCTTTAAAACGAATCTCGGGGCTGACAGAATCACATTAAAACTAAAATCTCTTATATATGTGTTGTCTATTAAGTTTCCATTCATTCACAAAATTTGAACAATAGACACTCACATTTACAGATAATGAAATTATTTAGGGATAGGGGGGAGGGGGGGATTGTAGTGTCGCCACGGATTTTGTATTTTATTTTATTTCGGCTTGGTGGTAACTAAAAAGGTCTCGATTCCAAGGAGCGGGGCTGAGTTCCCTTAGGACTCTAGTCCAAATGAAATAAATTATTTCAAATTTGTTTTTGAAGCTATCGACCTCAAATTTTTTTTAAATTAAAGCTATTTAAAATATCTACAACTTATAGAAGCCCTTTTTTTGATTTTCGAAAAAATAATTTTTTTTTAGATTAATCGCATTAAATAAAAGATATTTTTTAAAAATCCGCTCTATATGTTATAGATAATTAAATTAGTAATCATTGTGTTAAGAAATAATTAATTTTTTATCCTTAATTAATTAGCTGGAACCTTTCAAATGAAATGGAATAAATCCCTTGTATTCCTATGGGAAACACTAACGCCATCTCTTGCCGCCTCGAGTAACTCGGTAGTCAAACGTCTTCTAACGGCTTTTCGAGACGCGCACCTAAATAACTTAAAAAAATATAGAAATTTCGGGACGAAAATAATTTCACTGTAATCCCTAGAAGGTCCTCTTTAATATTATAAAATTCCTTCAGTAGTTTTCTTCAGGTGTAACGCTGTTACTCGGCGGGATCTGGGGAATTGCCGGAAGATTTAATCAAACCATCAATTCATATCAGAGATTTTATTGGTTTACGAAGATGCATCCTGTTCGTTTCGGCCGACAATAGGCCTTCATCAGAACCATATTTGTCTGAAAATTGAGACAATTTTTTTTACATTTACAATTAAAATTATTTTGTTATTCAATTCTCACCTCTTCATCAATGATGAATTTTTTTAATGTTAAAATAAATGTTTTTGGTTGTTAATTATACAAGTTTTTGTTTTTAATAAACACAATATTCTTTTTTTTTTTACACTTTTTTTAAAATTAATATTTGACAGAATTTATAACCTAAAAGAGATTTTTGTCATAGTTATTTTTTTTTTCAGATATTAATAGTTTATTCAGTATAATTTTATAAGATTTTTTGCTTACCATAAGTCTTTTGTCATTAGGTATAAAATTATTAATTGATTTTGTTCTCCCTGAGAGAAACACGTTTAGCCTATTGCTCGTGAAATTAGTTACGATACACTTTTAATTTTTTGCGGTTTTTTTTTAAATTTTTAATATTTTTTATGAAAACATTTTTGATTTTCGGAAGTTTATTTTTACTTTCTCTTACCTATGTATATATGTAATATATATATAGAGAGAAAGTATTGGATTCATGTCAAAAATTCGATGTCGAGATTTTGATGGATATACACGTTTTGAGGTCCCCTGAATCCAAAAAAGTGGTTTTCGCGACATGGTCTGTCTGTCTGTGTGTGTGTCTGTGTGTCCGTGTGTCTGTGTGTGTTCAATTTTAAGCATGAAGGAATTGAGCTAGGAGGTTGAAATTTTATATTTAAGTTAGGCCCTCTCCTAGGGCGTGAAAATAAGCTTTTAATCAAAATCGACCAAAGAGTACTAGTACTTTACTGATGTACTTTTTCAGTTTTTTTCGATTTTCTCAAAATTCGCTCTAACGATTTTGATTAAAATTCAAAATTCATTTATTTTTTAGGTGCTCTTTCAAATGTATATTCTGATTTTGCTCTTAAAATTGTTTGAAGACCACTTTACTCTTGTATTTCATAGGGAAGATAGGAGAAATGGTTGCCATGGTAACAAAATATAAATATTTTCCCATACTTATACATTTTACATCTTGAATTCAATTGTACCCTACTGTCGGAAACTAAATACATGTCGACACGAAAAATCTGGTGTGACAAGCACAGAACACAACTTTCGAATACCGAAGGTAAGAGAAAGTTGTGTGCTGTGCGCCAGTCACACCAGATTTTTATTTAGAGAGTCTTTTGATTTTTTTATAATATGGTATTATATAAGGAAGGACATATTTAGCACTTTTTTCGGATCTAGTTTTTATTGTTGTTTTAGACTAGTTAGAATGTCTGAGTATAGTAAAGACCATTGTTCTTTGTCTCTTTTGAAGTTAATTGCTTGACTGTTCTTCATTATAACGTATGATTCAAGAAATTCTCTTTTTTTGGTGTTTTTTCTAATAGTGAATAAAAAGGTGTTACATCGGTCCTCTTTAAGTATAAAAAAAATTTGTTACAAATCCCAACGGGAAGTTAGTCAAACAGACAGACGGACATTAGCGAATTATATATATATAAATAAAAAGAAAAGATCAAATTCCGCCCAATGTGCTAATATAAAGAACGATATTCTTTAAAATAAATTTTACGTTAGAAATATAGCTACATTTTCTCTAAATATCCTTAATAAAATAGCAAAGAGTATATCATTTTGTTGGTCCTGATTAAATAATTCTGCAATATCATCATCTAAAATTTATAATTACACAGACACACCGAATTCTCTCTCTCTCTAGTTCAATTAATTAAAAACATTTCTTTAAACGAACGAACGAACGAACGAGAGAGAGAAATGGTTTTGGTTAATATTCGAGAAATTTACAATTTTCATATAAAAAGCACACATTAAAATTCCTCTTTTTTTTTATTTTGCATCTAACTTAATTAAAAAAAAAAAAAAATTTATTTAAATAAAGATGGAAAAAAAGCAGACACTATCTTATTGGAATTAATAAATATGGCTATTGAGAGAGCGAGAGAGAGAGGAATCGATCGAGAGACGCACACGCATATATTACCATACGGGAAACAGCGATTTTATCACGTTCAAATTAAACTCCGATCAAAGAGAGAGCCTCCCCCCCTACATTTAAATTTGTTGAATATTTACACGCGCCAGAGAGAGAGAGGCGCGCTCGTACCAAGGATACACATTCCATCATCATCATCGTCATCAATCGATGATGGATCATTTCGAGAGAGAGGGGAAAAAAAATTAACCTAATTAAAATTTGTTTGCAAACTCACTTCACCCCCCCCCTCACTCACTCTGATAACATGTTTTAATTGCTTCTTCTTCTTCTTCTTCCTTTAAATTAGTTTGGAATTAAAGATTCCACTCTCTCTCTTAAAGACGATATGAACTCTGATTAAAATACTTCCAATTTTTTAACTATATAATTGCGATCGTTATTATTATGGGAGTTTTTAATTATTGTTATAAAAATATAAAATATTGTGCAATGTTGTTTCGACTGTGGTTTTCAAGTACTGTCCATGTTGACCAGTGACATTAACCTTCCCAACCATAGGCGTAGCCAGAAATTTTTGATGGGGGGGTTTAGGATTATTTCTCCCCTCCCCCTCCTCGCGACTAATAGGGCAGTATAGGGCGTCTAATGAAATATATGACTAGCAACTTACCCCACCTTCGCTTCGCTCCCCCTGGACCAACCCTCGAGGTGGCTCTGGCCCGCCTTCTCTTAATTAAGTGCCACAATTTTTCAATCAACTAGTATCAGGCGATAAATTCTTAATTTTATGTATAGGGGCCTAAAATACCGAGGAGTCCCTTCTCAGATCTCTTAAAAATAATCAAATCTGAGTTCAATTTTTCCTTTAAGAAAAAAATAATAAATTTATTTATATAATAATTTTTATTATTTTTCATTTGCGAGATTTAATCAATTTTAAGCGGCTTTAATTTTTTATAAAGCATAACAAAAATCAATTCTTTTCAATTGAAAA
This sequence comes from Euborellia annulipes, assembly GCA_023213315.1. Classification (NCBI taxonomy): domain Eukaryota; kingdom Metazoa; phylum Arthropoda; class Insecta; order Dermaptera; family Anisolabididae; genus Euborellia; species Euborellia annulipes. Next base: position 234,504 of record JAKCPI010001229.1, read on the forward strand.
ATTCTGAATTTTTTGCGTTTTATTTAATTTTTTTTTAAGCTAGAGAAAATTATTATAATTTACTTTCTCTTACCCTATATATGAAATATATAGAGAGAAAAAGTATTTTGTATTATAGAGCTTAAATATCTAGTCATGGTTTGGGTCCAATGGGGGGGGTTTGAACCCCCAAATCCCCCCCCGTGGCTACGCCTATGTTCCCAACCTTTTCAAGTCCGCGGCACCCCAAAGATACTTTGGAAATAACATTACACACTAGGGCAGCGTTTTCCAAACTGTGAGGCGCGGACTAGTCTAAGGGGAGGCGCGAATTTTGGCCCCCAGGATCAATTTTCCAAATTATTGTTAGATTTAATATATATATGTTAGCGAGGCGAATAGCTGAATCAGTATGTAGTAGAAAATAAAAGGCCGAGTAGCTATGTTAATTTCTTTATTTAAGAACCCACAGCGACGTTTCGCTCGACTATGCGACCATCTTCACCATTCGCATAGTCGACCGAAACGTCGCAGTGGGTTCTTAAATAAAGAAATTAACATAGCTGCTCGGCCTTTTATTTTCTACAGTTTTAATATAAATAAGAATAAATAAAAAAAATATTTTTATATAAATTTATATTTTTTAGCATTAAAAATTTTGTTTTTATATTATTTTATAAAATGGGAGGGGGGAAGGCGTCATAAGATTAAATATTTTTAAGGGAGGCGTGGTAACATAAAGTTTGGAAACCACTGCACTAGGGGCACCCTTCCTTTTTTTTTCCCTAGCAAAGCTAAATTTTTTCCTCCCTCGGAAAATTTTTTTCCCTTTCGTGGAAATCATTTGAGCTTTTTTTTTAACAAAGCTAAATTTTTTCCGCACTCCGGAATATTTTTGCCGCTTACGTTAAAATCATTTGACCTTTTTTTAGCAAAACTTTATTTTTTCCGCCTCTTTTATTTATTTATTTATTTATTTTTTTTTTGTTTATCTAAATATCTCACGGCACTCTTGGGTGCCGGGGCACACCGGTTGGGAACCACTACTCTAAAGGATACTTACAGGGTACAGTGAACGCCAAAGTTAAGTCCCACCCATGCGTTTTCTACTTGTTATTATTTCATTGTTTTTATGGAAAATCTGGTGTGACTGATCGTATAGCACACAACTTTATTCTACTTTCGGTATTCGAAAGTTGTGTTCTGTGCTGGGCGTAACTAGAGAATTTGGCTGGGGGGGGGGGGCATGGGACCGGCTATCCTCAGGGGACCTGAAATTCCCCATATTTTTCAATTTTTCTTGGGTCGGGGAGCTTTCTGGGGGGGGGGGCACTCTTCTCCTCTATTTACGCCCATGGTCACGCCAGATTTTTGTGTCTACTAATATTTAGTTTCCGTCGGTATATTAGAATTAAAGATATTTTTTTTAACCCTTTTCAGCTACAGAGGCCATTTAGGGGTTAATTATCCCTTTTAACCCCTCCCCCCTTGTATCCGCCCTTGGATGTAAGCTTGACAATTTATGTCAATTTTTGACGCATTGACAGTCTTTATGAAATGGGGTCCAGGTCGCGGTGCCCTCCGGAGGTGTTATTTACGCCACTATTCTGACTAAAAATAAAAGGGAAAGTTGTGCAACTTCGTTGCCTATTTTTTCTCCTTTTCTCGCAAATTTCTCCAGTATGCGTATAGATTATTCACGCTCTATTAATTGCATGTTTCTCCAAAAACAAAGGCAATAATAATAGATCTCTCGGTCTTATTGATTCCCCCTCTCCCCCCCCCCCCCTCCCCCTCTATTCTCATTAACCATCACCCTCTCTCTCTCTCCTTGTATTTTTTTTTCTGTTTAGATATCATCATTAGTATTTATATGCATCCACCACATTTCTTTTTTCTCTCTCTTGCATAAATAATAAAATCTCTTGACTTTTCACTTTCAGAAAGCGGTGAGAGTAGGGGAGGGGGAGGGGGGGAGAGATTTGTTTCCTGCCAAAAGACTTGTTTATTATCATCCTTAGTATTGACGATGGAATATTTCTATTTTTTTTTTTTTGGCACATAAAGAAACATATGCGTGAGTTGCCAAAAAAAAAGAATATCTTCTCTTTGCGGTTTTGGATTTGTTTAAAAAAAAAAAAATTCTATATTTATAAATAAAAGACGAGGGATTTTATTTCTTTTATTTATGTATTAAATCTGAGATATTTAACACTACAGGTGTTAAGAGATTGATAAACCTATTAGCCTGAAAAAACTTTTTTAAATTAAAAATAAATACGAAAACGAAATTTCATTTATACTAACTTCAACCTCGATAAGTAAAAAACTCGATAACTCAAATTTCTAACCGTTTCCCTTGAACTTTAACTTATCGAGGTTCTACTGTATCTACTCTCTGTCAATTTTCCTAATACACCGTATAATTTAGAAAAATTTCATCTCTCGTGATAATAATTGCTATAGAGAGAATATTCAAAACTGAGACAATCTAAAGAACTTCTTAGGACATTTGGACCATGTTATGCAAATGTGTGTCAAAGACCAGACATCGAGTTTTGAGAAAATCAACATTAAAGTTTTTCTTATTTAAATTGTTTTGATTAGATTATATATCATTTTATTTGTTAATTGTGCAAGTAAATACTGTAATTATGGCAGATATTCATAAATTATCTCTAAAAATATGACCAATTTAGAGAATAAACAATAAAATATAAAAAATTATTTTTGCAAAATTCTCTTAAGTCCAATTATATTTGTAAAAATGCTTCAAAGTCCCTTGACACATGATTGCAAAATGCTCTAAGTTCAAATATATTTGTAAAAATGCTTCAAAGTCCCTTGACACTTGATTGCAAAATTCTCCAAGTCTAATTATATTTGTAAAAATGCTTCAAAGTCCCTTGACACATGATTGCAAAATGCTCTAAGTCATATTATATTTGTAAAAATGATTCAAAGTCCCTTGACACATGATTGCAAAATGCTCTAAGTTCAATTATATTTGTAAAAATGCTTCAAAGTCCCTTGACACATGATTGCAAAATTCTCTAACAAGTTCAATTATATTTGTAAAAATGCTTCAAAGTCCCTTGACACATGATTGCAAAATTCCCTTAAGTCCAATTATATTTGTAAAAATGCTTCAAAATCCCTTGACACATGATTGCAAAATGCTCTAAGTTCAATTATATTTGTAGAACACTTTTTATATCCAAATTACATTAATCAATTTTAAATAGAATTAATATTTTAAAATTAAATACAATGTGATAACAAAATTTTCTCATCAATTAATTCCTGAATAATAACATGGAAATCAAAGATATAATAATGAAATCGACTTAATATTATTTATTTTGTTGTCTTTTTGAAATCTCATTGATCCTCATCTTCATTATCAAGAATAATATCAAATTAAGTACCACGAAACAACGTTTTAGGTACATAAATCATTTTTGCAAAATGAAAATCCTGCATTGAAATATTGTAAAAATAATTTTAAGCTTTTACATTAAATATAAATTTTTTTAAAGACATATTTCATAAAAAAATACTATTCATGATAGCATTTGAAACAATATTACGTGCTTAACTCAATTTTGAATTTTTTGGTCTTTGACACACCATTGCATAAAAGGGCCCAATTAACAATAAAAGGCGAGGGGGTCCAGGGGGCGTAGCCCTAAATTCCAATTTTCGTATTTTTGTCATTTATATGGCTAGAGAAAATTAGATAGATTATTTCAGGTTACAATCGGCATTATTTAATTCTTGAAGCTCGTTTTTGAATGAAACTTTAATTTTTTTTTTTTTATTCTTATTCTAACAATTAATCATGGCGGCATTTATTTCGAGAGATCAGACAAATGTGAATTGTGATAATGAGTGAGATAATATTATCTTTGCGTGTCTGATGCTATAGATACACAGAGAGAGAGTGAGAGAGAATGTTGGACAATAAATTATATCTAATTCCAAAAAGGAAATATTTACTCTCTCTCTCTCTCTCTCTCTCTTGTTTTAAGATACAACAAAACAACAACTCTATTGTTTTTTTTTCTCCTCCATCTCTTTTATTTTCTTTAAAGATTAATTATTAAACAAAAAAATAAATGTTTCCCTTTTTTGTTGAATATTCAATATTTAGAGTTTGTACAAACAGGCGTTATCCTCTTTGGGTGGTCCAGGAGAGAATCACATAATATTAAGGGGGTTCAGGAGCGACGTCTGAACGTATTTAAAAAAAAAAACTAGACTATTATAAGGAACTTTTCAATGCGGTTTTTTTTTTAAATGAATTAAATTCATAAGAGATTATTGAGACATCGAGCTATAATTTTTTTAATGACTTATTAAAAAATTATCGTAATTAATTTTTTTGTTATCAAGCAAATACAAAAAAACAATCTGTCCCAATAATCTTTAATTTTTTTTTTTTTAATTCAAAAATGAATTTATTGTTATTATTAATCTCATATTAATTAAGAAATTTTTAAAATAAGCTTAGATGATTTATTTAAAAATCAACTGTCAAATTAGTTCAGCATTCTTGCAATAGATGGCAGGCTAGTCTAACAGCTGATTTTTATGCTTTTATAAAAGATACATAATATATAATAACATTTATAAAGTATTTATTGTTAAAAGATCAATGAAAATGCATTAAATATTATTAGCTACCATTCTGACATCTCTTGGCAAATTTTTGAATTACTTGATTTTTTGGGCATACTTTTAATGACACACAACGCCCTCTTATCGGGAAAAACATGCGTAACACCTTCGCTCCTGTTCCGCCTTAACATTTAATTTTTACAAAAATTCCGCTCCTGGGTTTTTTAAAGTCATTCTCTTTGCCCTCGGGGCATGGCGTAGAGGTTAGCGTGCTAACCTCGTATACCAAACGTCGCGGGTTCGGACCCCAGGCAGTCCGATGATTTTATTTAAGCCAATTGGATACCAAATGGCTTAAATAAGAATGCCTGGACCCCATATATGTATATTTATATAATAACGGTTATCGTCAAAGTCTTAAATGGCCTGAGTTGCCGAAAAGACTGTGTGAATGTGTGTGTGAGTGTGAGTGTGAATGAGAAAAAAGTGTGAATGTTTAAAAAAAAAAAAAAAAAAAGTCATTCTCTTTAAAAAGTATTGTTTGAAGTACACTTTACTGATGTAGTATTTCAAATTTTTAAAATCCACTTCCTGGCTCTTCCTTCCATAGAGCCAATGTTTAATCCCCGTATGGGGATGTTAATTTAGATTAAAATCCCCTTAACTTTTTACACATTTAAAAAAATGTTTTTTAGATATCTTCAGAATAAATATACACTACTATCAGTGGCGTAGCAAGGGGGGCAGGGGGCACCATGCCCCGGGCGCTAGTCACAAAGGGGCTAGATAAATTTGTCTCAAATTTAATGTCTAGTTTGAGCCCATAGGCGTAGCCAGAAATTTTTGATGGGGGGGGTTCAAAAAATTTTTTCAAAAGTGTGAAATATTATAGATTATTTTGGGGTATTTATACATCATTTTTTTTTTTTTTTTAGCTAGAGTAAATCATAATTTACTTTCCTCTTACCTATATGAAATATAATTTGTATTATAGAGCTTAATTAAATTTTTAGTCATGGCTTGGGTCCCATGGGGGGGGGGGCGTTTGAACCCCCAAATCCTTTCCGTCTAGCCAGAAGGCTGCTCCTCCTGGAACCCCGTGCCCGCTTTCGGGACTCGGCTTCCTCCGCCGTCGCTCGGGCGCTAGAACGCATTTTTGTTACGTTATCTCGTTATTTTTTCTCAAATTCTCCTCCGTTAAAGAACTTCGTTCCAAAAATATATTTCAGGGGGGAACTTTTTGAAATGTAGAATTTTAGAGGAAGGAATAGTTTTTATTTTTCATTTTAAAGATTTGATTTAATTTATTGCAATATTTTCGTAAAGCGAGTTAGAACTTGTTTTCCAATGTTTTCCTATGAGAGATTTGCAAACCCCTGATAAGGAGGTTCCTACCCCTAATTTGATATAATAATAGCCTAAAACCACCCCCAGAAAATTCTCTACACATAAAAAAAAAACTCCATGAAAATCGGTCCAGTAGTTTCGGAGTCTATGCTTTACAAACAGACAGACAAACTGTCTTTTATATAACAGTATAGATATAGATTTATGAAAAATATAAACAATAAAGCGACAGTAGCGCACTCTCGTAGCGTAGTAAAGAAACCTGGTGTGAGTTGCCGGTGACGTCACGGCTTGCTAGTAAACTGAATGGCTAAAAATAATCGTCACCACCGGATTTTTTTTATTATATAATAAATCAATCATCTGTAATTTTTCACCTTATATATATCTAAACTTGAAATGCATTTTGAATTTTTTATAAGCAACATCCACTTGGATGTGTAAGAAAATAAAATAAAAAGAAGAGAGGATAGGAAAGAAAAAAAAAACACACACCGACCGTCGCGATGGATGATTGAGAGGTTGAGCGTGCAAAAAAAAAAAAAAAATTTTTATTTTTATTTTTACTTTTTTATCCAATGCTAAAGACATTTATTTTCCATTAACATTAATAAAGAAGAAAAAAAAAAAATAAAAATTTCATATTTATTTCAACACGTGTTATTTTTATATTAAACACCTTAGAATGGAAAGAAAAATAAGACAATCAATTTTTCGTTTATCTTATAAACTACTAGTAACGCAACCCGCTTAAGGGGGGGCTTCAGGAGACCACATTGTTTAATCGGTTCCTTAATTTTTTGGCAATATAAGGTTTTAAGTAATAATAATACAAATAAATAATAATATTGCGATAACTTTTTTTTTTTATTAGAAATTGCAGAAAATAGAAGTTAAGTGAAAACAAGGATATTCCAAATTTTTTTAAATTAATAAAATATTATTTTTTAAAGAAATATTTTTACTTATAATTTAGTAAAAATATTTCTTGATATAACGATAATTAGATTTATTAAGTTTATTTAGAAATAAATTGCTGGGAAGGAATATAGTATCATTCAAGTAAAATACTTTGTTAGCACCGACGACATACTTATATACCAAATAACGGAGAAGTAAAATTACGTTACTCCAGTCAAGTTTTAGTGTGTGACCTCCCTCAGTTCGGATTCGGTTAGAACACAAGTCAGGTACCGGTGTTAACGCACCTTGAATCTTTACTCCGAAATTATTATTTTTATGCGGTTTTATTTTAAATTCGTGAGCATTTTAAATAAAAAAAATTTTTTTAATTACGAATAATTAAAAAATATTTTTTTGATATTTATAGAAAATGCAAAAAACGTTCTATTATGAAAATTGTAATTTTTTTTTTTTAATCTAAAAATGTAAAAATCATTAATATATAATCTATTATAATTAAATAAAGTGATGACGAAGTCAAAAATAAATTTCGTATTTAATTAAAAATTAATGGCCAATTATTAATAACTCCGCACTCTTGCAAAAGATGGCAGGCTAGTCTAACAGCCGGCATTATCAGATCACTTATAAGCCTTTATTTATTTATATTTTTATGCTTTTATAAATTATATATGCCCGGGAGTCGTGGCTCAGAGAGAAGACACTAGAGCCCTGCACGGGCTGATTTTTTCGGCCCTGACCGGCCCTTGTCCGTATTTTTTTTGACTTCCCACCCGTACCCGGCCCGTAAGTTTTTACCATTCTTCAGGCCCGCCCGAACCCGACCGGAATTTTTTCAAACCCGATTTTATTTGCATGCCCGTCCGCCCGAACACGTTTATTTAGACTTGCTACCCGCCCGTACCCGCCCGTAATTTTTTAATGGCCTCCAAAGTCCGGGCGGGTAACGGGCCTACGGACCAACCCGTACCCGTGCAGAGCTCTAGAAGATACTATCTTCTAGCGCCCGAGTCCCGAGTCCGCTTCCCGTCCCAAGCGAGAAAAATGTATTTCATTTGATTTGACTACAAATCATTTGAAATAAATAGGCCTGGGGTCTAAATGGCCTCAGCTGTCGAAAAATATATTATATATATAATCCGCTAATGTCCGTCTGTCTTTTGTTTAATTGAACATATCGTATGTGATGCGGAAAGTGAGAAGTCGGGAATTTCACAAATTGAATTTATTGATATTTGATTGCAGAGGATAATTTTCCTGTACAGTACATTTTAAGAGCGAAACTACTATGAATTCTCAGAAACTAAAAATGTTACATCCTTTCAAAGTTATAGATATAAACATACATTGTACATAACTGCAAAAGGTTTGACGATGTAAAAACACTACAATCGATGATTTTTTACTTACAGCTTCTGAACGCGTTGACTGACTGGACATCAACTGCTCATCAAGGGGATGTTGGAGGCTAGTTTCACGTCATTCCCGATATAGTGCGAAATCTTCGGACTTCACAACATAAACAAAACCCTAGCCCGTATTTGGACCTTCTCCTCTAAGGTAGCTAACTAAATCGATTATTTTGATTTTACCCGATTTTTACTGCATGAAAGTGTAGGATTTATTGCACGAAAATTCGCTCTCAGCTTATAACTGTTCGTTAAGTTAAGTATTTGCAATCACCTAAAGACCTAGTAAATTTAAAACTTGTTGAACTAATTTTAATCTAGGGTCCGTCCGAAACAAGATTTTCAGCCGAAACCAAAACCGAATATTCGGTCGGTTCCTATTTTAATCTGAACCAATGAATTTGTTTATATTTACTCTTTTTTTAATGACACCTGTATGATTTTTTTACTTTCTCTTACCTATGTATATATGTAATATATATATAGAGAGAAAGTATTGGATTCATGTCAAAAATTCGATGTCGAGATTTTGATGGATCTTTACGTTTTGAGGTCCCCTGAATCCAAAAAAGTGGTTTTCGCGACATGGTCTGTCTGTCTGTCTGTGTGTGTGTCTGTGTGTGTGTCTGTGTGTGTGTGTGTGTTCAATTTTAAGCATGAAGGAATTGAGCTAGGAGGATGAAATTTTATATTTAAGTTAAATACCTCCCGGGACCGGAAAAATAAGCTTTTAATCAAAATCGGCCAAAGAGTACTAGTACTTTACTGATGTACTTTTTCAGTTTTTTTCGATTTTCTCAAAATTCGCTCTAACGATTTTGATTAAAATTTAAAAATCAATTATTTTTTAGATGCTCTTTCAAATGTATATTCTCGTTTTGCCCTCAAAATTGTTTGAAGCACACTTTACTCTTGTGCTTCCAGGCACTGGATTGGAATACGTAGTAATAATAATTTTCTTTTTATTATAATGAATAAAAAAGGCGCAGGCGGGCCCGAGCCAGCTGGCGGGGGGGTCCAGGGGGGCGTAGCCCCCCTGTCTAAACGACAGCCAGTTTCTCTTAATTAAGAAAGGCGAGGGTCCGCCGCAGGCGCGCCGAGCCAGCTGGAGGGGGTCCAGGGGGCGTAGCCCCCCTGTCTAAACGACAACCAGTTTCTCTTAATTAAGAAAGGCGAGGGTCCGCCGCAGGCGCGCCGAGCCAGTTGGAAGGGGGTCCAGGGGGGCGTAGCCCCCGTCTCTAAACTGACAGCCAGTTTCTCTTAATTAAGAAAGGCGAGGGTCCGCCGCAGGCGCGCCGGAGCCAGCTGGTGGGGGGTCCAGGGGGGCGTAGCCCCCCGTCTAGATACTCAGCCCGTTTCTCATATTTAAGAAAGGCGAGGGTCCGCCGCAGGCGGCCCGAAGCCAGCGTCTGGGGGGGTCCAGGGGGGCGTAGCCCCGCGCTAGACAGCGGGCGGCGCGGCTAGTCAATTATTATTTAAACGCCCATTTTTTTTTTTTCGGAGAAAACATATCTCTCTCTCTCACAAAACTATCTTCTCTCTTTCAACGCGTTTTAAATTTTTCTACCTTATCTTCGCATAGAAATAATGTTAATTTCCTATAGGGATTTGTATGTTAATTTCGATTCAAAAGGGGGTCCCCTTTGGAACTTTTTACGCATTTAAAATTTTTTTTTCCAATTCTTATGAAATTTTGTATTTATTTACGAATCTATATTGTGTATAAAATGTCCAAATATGAGATTAAAATTTTGAAAAATAACCATAGTTTATTTCAAGCAATCAACATTTAAAATGCAAGTTTGAAACTAAGGTGCTATGGGAAACTAAATATATCTCGACACAAAAAATCTGGTGTGATCAGCACAGTGCACAACTTTCTCTTACCGAAGGGTAAGAGAAAGTTGTGTGCTGTGCGCCAGTCACACCAGATTTTTTTTCTTCTTATGTTCCGAAATAGCCAGATAAATTTAAGCCACACACACCTCGTTGATGAAGAAAGAAAGCAATTAAAAATTAAATCAAGCTTGGCAGTTGTTGACCTAATGGCTGGCAGGTCAACCGGTTCAATTGGTTTTATTTACAAATAATCCCCTCTCTCTCTCTCTTCTACTGATCGATAAATGTGAATAAAGGATTGAGGTGACAGTCTTCTTTTCTTTTGATTTAGCATCTCTAATTAAACTCCATTCACAAAGAAAAACACAACAGGCAGTGATTTCAATTGTCGAAACAATTATTACGTGCTATGAATAAACATTTTCGAGTGAATGAGATGGAAGGGAGCTCCCCCCTCTCTCGGTACAGACCAATATAAATTCAAATTAACGAAAAAATAAAAGAAAGAGGGTCACCTTTGATAATCAAAATGGCAGTTTTATTAAATTGTTTCCTTTTGAGAAAGTCTTTTGTTTTATTTATTTTCTTAAGCAGTCCATTTTCTGCACACATATAGTTTCTTTCCTAATTGTGCTTTAAGACTTTGACGATAACCGTTATATTATTTATAATATCTAATGAGGGTCCAGGCATTTCTATTTAAACCAACGTTTTCCAAACTGTGAGGCGCAAACTAGCCTAAGGGGAGGGGGGCGCGATTATTAGCCAACAATAAGCAAGTATCAATTTTCCAAATTATTGCTAGTTTTATAAATAGGAATAAATAAAATAAATCATATTTTTATATGAATTTATTGTGAGGTCTATCTTTGTGGCTGGAAGTAGTATTAAGGCGGATAAAAAAAAAAAAAAATTAATTCCCAGACATATGCAGCCAAAATTATTTCTTTTATTGTGACATTTCGGCCACTAGTCTAGGCCATCATCAGAGCCGGTGGCGAAAATTTTGAATGAAATTTAAAATTTCATTTTTATTCAAAATTTTCATTCAGAATTCAAATTTCATTTATTCTCGCCTCCGGCTCTGAAGATGGCCGAAACGTCACAATAAAAGAAACAATTTTGGCTATATATGACTTGGATTTTTTTTTTTGACTCCGGCTTAATATAAATTTATATTTTTTAGCATTAAAAATTTTTGTTTTTGTATTATTTTCCAAAATGGCGGAGAGTTATTTAAGCCATTTGGTATCCAAATGGCTTAAATAAAATCACAGGACTACCTGGCTAACCCCCGATGTTCGGTATAGAAGCTAGGCACGCTAACCCCTACACCAAGCCCGAGGACTTTATAAATTTTACAACTATTTCTTTTTTAAGGTCTTTTCACGGCATCTAAGGCCATTTAGACCCCATCCCTATTTATTTCAAATGATTTGTAGTCAAATCAAATGAAATAAATGAATTCTAATATATTGCCGGAAACTAAATACATGTCGACACAAAAAATCTGGTGGGTCAAGCACACAACACAACTTTCACGAAACAATATAATAATAATATGTTTATTAAAACATTTGTGGCTTGAATTATTATTATTAGGGGAATTTTTAATTTTAGGCCGCATTTTTGTACTACAAGAAATTCCCCTAATAATAACACAACTTTCGATTACCAAAGTTAAGAGAAAATTTTGTGCTGTGCGACCAGTCACACCAGATTTTTTGTCCTGTAATCTGAGAAAAAAAACAATTCTAGAATTATTTACACATCCATCTTATTTATTATTATTTCTCTCTCTATCTACAATTTCTCTTAAATAAATATATAATTTCCTCAAGTAGAGAATAAATAAACAAATAAATAGAGGAAAAATTTCATTGGTTGTGAGATTTACTGTCAAATGTTTATTGCAATCCTTTTTTTTTTTTCTTACTTCAATCTTCTCTTCTTTTTTTTCTTTTAAATCGTGACGTCTTGCGTTTTCACGCCCTTCTTCCTTTTTCCTCTTTTTTTTTTCATCCCAAGAGAGTGAGGAGAGTTTTGTATCGTTCTTAGGATTGCATATCGATCAATCGATCGGTGAGAAATCGATCAAAGAGAGAGAGAGAGAGAGATGCGATTTAAATATCGCATTCGAAAACAGCCCCTGTGGTTTGAATGACAAAATTTACTTTGGAATCGTCTTTCTAACCTCTTTACAGGTCAATGAATAATAAAATGAAATGCCTCTCTCTCTCTCTCATGATGAGCAAGTTCTCTCTCATCTATGTGATAATCTCATTAACGCATTCACTAGTCGGTCCACCCGCCTGCGGGGATCTAGCCAGGGCCCCTTGATCCGCATAATAAAAGTGCTTATCTGACTTATTAGAAATTACAATCCTCTTAAGGGGGTTCAGGAGCGACGCCTAAACGTACTTTAAAAAAAAAACTGGACTACCAGTATTATAAGGAATTTTTCAATGCGTGTTTTTTTTAATGAATTAAATTCATAAGAGATCATTGGGACATCGAGCTATAATTTTTTTATTGACTTATTAAAAAATTATCGTAATTAATTTTTTTGTTATCAAGCAAATACAAAAAAACAATCTGTCCCAATAATCTTTAATTTTTTTTAAATTTAAAAAATGAATTCATTGTTATTATTAATCACATAAGAAATTTTTAAAATAAGCTTAGATGATTTATTTAAAAATCAACTGTCAAATTAGTTCAGCATTCTTGCAATAGATGGCAGGCTAGTCTAACAGCTGATCCCCTAATAGCCTATATTTATATTTTTTTATGCTTTTATAAAAGCTACATACTATATAATAACATTTATAAAGTATTTATTGTTAAAAGATCAATGAAAATCAACCAAATGCATTTATTATTATTAGGTGCTATTCTGACATCTCTTGGCAAATTTTTGAATTACTTGATTTTTTGGGCATACTTTTAATGACACACAACGCCATCTTAGCGAGAAAAACATGCGTAACCACTTCGTTCCCGTAACTGGATAGCTATATCTCAAGAGATGAGAGATTCGGACCAATGATTCAACAGGAAATAGATTTGGAAGAAAATCAGAATTTTATTTATAACGATGTTCCAGAAGAAGATGACATGACTGTAATTGAATAAATTTAAATTTCTGTATTCTGTGTAAAATAAATATTAAATAAAAATATATAATTATTTTTGTCCTCCCCGAAAATAAGCCCTAGCGCGTATTTTGGACCAAAAAATTAAGTAAGACAGTGTCTAAAGAATTATATATATCATGCGACTCTCGGCGGTACCTATAGCGCCTTAATGACAGGAACTTATTAATATAATTTAAGACAAGAAAATGTAAACCGCTTATTTAGTAAACATCAATAAAAACAAAACTTTATTTTTGCAACAAACAAAACAGCCAACAATTAATTTTACAACAACCTGTTACATACACTCCCCCTCTAATGACAATGAATCCTGAAAACGAAGTGGTAGTTGAACCCTTCTGCCACTCCGAGTTTGTTTTTTGCTGCTTTCAGTAGTTTCATTTCTCGTCTGAGGTTTAGAGTTTGTAACTCCACCTGGAGGCTTCGCATCTTCTAAATTCCCTGTAGAGAGCTCCGGTTCATTCAATAAATAAGCTGGTTTTAGACGATCGATGGACACAACTACATTGCGATTTCCTACTGCAACCTTATAACACTTTGAGTACCGCTCAATAACTAAAAAAGGGCCTTCATAAGATGCTCTCAGTCCTTTCTTGATGGCGTCGTTACGAATGAACACATGGGTGCAACTCGCAAGATCTCTATTGATGTAAAACGGTCTATTAGTTTCTCGAGTTGAAACTGGCTGCAAACGCGACATTACTTTTTTTAACGATTTGGCAAATAATGAGGATTCTCTAGTATCTTCTTTTGAAGAATATACCATTTCGTTTGGTAACCGAAGCGTAGACCCATATACCATTTCTGCTGCAGATACCTGCTCGTCTTCTCTAATTGCGGTTCTCAACCCCAGCATCACGAGTGGGAGTTCCTGGGTCCAGTGAATTAAAGTTTGGCATTTTATTGCGTTTTTGAGGGTCCTATGAAATCTCTCCACCATACCGTTGGCTTGCGGATGATACGGAGATGTGCGTATTCGCTGAATTCCCAGTATTCTGGCCAAAGCTGTAAAAAGTTCTGATTCAAATTGTGCTCCTTGGTCCGAGGTTATTCTCTGCGGTACACCAAACCGGGAAACCCAACCATTAATAAACGCAAATGCCACTGTCTCAGCTTTGCTATCCGTGATTGGAATTGCTTCGGGCCATCTCGTAAAGCGGTCAATACACGTCAAACAGTATGTGAATCCTCGAGAAGAAGGTAATGGGCCTATAAGATCAATATGAACGTGCTCGAAACGTTCGTTTGGCGGAGAGAACCTTGATATTAATGTATGGTTATGTTTTGAAATTTTTGACTTTTGACATGGAATACAAGCCCGTGCCCATTCCTGGCAATCTTTTCGCATGTTCGCCCAAACGAAACGTTTTTGTAAGGATTTTAGAGTTGCACGCACACCTGGATGTGCCAAATTATGAGTGCTTTCAAAAATTTTCCTCTGTAGCATTTTTGGAATGTAAGGTCTTAACAACTGGGTTGAAGTATCGCAATATATTTTGATGTCGCTATTTGGGACTTCAAATTGTTGAAATTTCAGATTGGTTGACTCTGGGCATGAAAGAAAATTTTGTAACTCCGTATCCAATGATTGTTCCCTCGCCAAAACCTGAAAGTCGAAATCCTTCGGAAACGATATAGTTTCAATTCTAGATAAATTATCTGCTGTTACATTCCCCACCCCGGAAACGTGTTGAATGTCGCATGAAAATTGCCCTATATAATCTATAAATGCCTCAGTTGTCTAGGAGTGCACTTTTCTGGTTTTTGACCAAAAGCGTAAATCAACGGTTTATGGTCTGTAAAAATGGTAAACTTTCTACCTTCGAGCAAATGTTGAAAATATTTTATAGAGCGATAGATGGCGAGTAATTCCCTATCGTAGGCACTATATCTCTGTTGCGTTTCATCTAACTTTTGGGAGAAAAACCCTAATGGTTGCCAATGTCCCCTGACTAATTGCTGTACGACGCCGCCAATGGCAATTCCCGAGGCATCAGTGAAAAGGGAAAGCTTGGCATCTGGCTGAGGATGTGCTAAAAGAGTAGCAGTGGCAAGATCTTCTTTAATTTTCGAGAAAGCATTTAACGTTTCCTTCGTCCAATTTACTATGCGTTTGTCATTTTTGCATGAACCCTTTAAAAAATCATTCAAACAACCTTGAGTTCGGGCTGCATTAGGCATAAACCGTCGATAAAAATTGATCATTCCTAAAAACCTTCGTAGATCTTGAATGGTTTTAGGTTGGGGAAATTCAATGATTGTCTTAACTTTATGGGAAAGTGGTTGAATCCCATCACTATTAATTTGAAAACCTAGAAATTCGACGCTCCGTTTACCCAGAGTACATTTTTTTAAATTTATTACTATTCCGAATTTTTCGAGACGCTCGCAAACCTGTCTTAAGTGATCTAAATGCTCCTTTGGGGACTCAGACGCTATAAGGATGTCGTCGATATACACAAAACAAAAAGAAGAAAGACCTCGCAAAACTTCATCCATAAAGCGTTGAAATGTTTGACCTGCATTGCATAACCCGAAAGTCATCCGCGTGAATTCAAAAAGTCCGATAGGGGTTGTTATTGCAGTTTTTGGGACATCCGAAGGTTCAATGGGAATCTGATGATAGGCTTTAACCAAATCGAGGGTAGAGAAAATTTTCTTACCGTGAAGGGAACGATTAAAATCTTGTATATTGGGCACAGGATATTTATCTGGAGTCGTTATCGAATTAAGCCTTCTATAATCTCCGCAGGGCCTCCATTCCCCGTTACTTTTCTGAACTAGATGTAGAGGGCTAGCCCAACAACTTTTAGAGGGTCTACAAATCCCTTGTTTCACCATGAAATCAAATTCCTTTCTCACTATCTCTAATTTTTCTGGGGATAAACGACGAGGTTTTGCCGAGATAGGGGGTCCGCTTGTTACGATATGATGTGTTATTGGATGCTTACATTTCCCTACAAACGGCGAGGGTCTCGTTAATTCTTTGAATGAAGAAATAAGTCTATGATATGAACTCTCCGCGGCTGACGTTGACATTAATTTTGTTGAAAATAAATTTGACACATCCCCGAGCGATGATATTGAGGTTTGACCGCCTAATAAACGCTTATTTCTTAGGTCTATTATCAAAGCGAAATGATGTAAAAAATCAGCGCCAATGATAGGCTTCGATACGTCGGCTATAATAAAAGACCACTTAAATGTACATCCTAAACCAAAATCTACCTCCAGTATACGTTTGCCATATGTTTTGATTGAAGTGTTATTAGCCGCGTAAATTACTAATGGTTGAATTGTTTTTTTATCCGACAATCTTGGAGGGATAACGGATATATCTGCTCCGGAATCTATTAAAAATTCTGCTCCTGATACTTTGTCAGGTACGAAAAGACGGCATTTGTTTAAGCCCAACTTGCCTGCCGTACTCAAAGTAGGGCTTAAAAGTTTCCCGCCCGACTGTAACTACACGGAGGGGAGCATTTATTTGCATTTTTTCCGAAATTGGTATGATACCAGCATAAAGTGGTTGAGTGTTGATGTCTAGGGCGATCCCGCGATCGCTGTGGATAATTATTCCCATAATAAGGTTGTAGTAGGAAATCGCAATGTAGTTGTGTCCATCGATCGTCTAAAACCAGCTTATTTATTGAATGAACCGGAGCTGTAAATGATATCTACTATGCATTTATCTACTAAATTTACAAATGTTTACAACAAAAAAACATTTTAAAATTAGAATTTTCTTCGAAAAATAGGGTATGTATTGTAATTTTACAAACATAGTATTTTTTGTTAAAAATTGCATTTTTTCTCGAAAGCAGTTTAGGAATTCTAAAATTACCACACATTTACACTCTAATTTTCAAACGGCTTTCGAAAATTACAATACATTTGTAAATGGTTTTTGCAAAGATTTACTAAATTTAGTATGTTTTTGTGTAGGAAACAATTGTGAAATTACAATATTTTTTTTACAGTGTAGAGTCTTTGTTGTTAAATGCATGTCCTGATGAAGTTCGCCCCTGAATTTCGAAACGATATACTATTTTCCTTTTAAATTTTTCATAGGGGAAAAAAATATTCGCTTTTATCCATTTTCAAGTATTCTAATTTTTCTTTTTAAAATAAAATTGAATGCCTTTTTATTATTTATGAATTAAAAAAAAAAAGAAAGTTTTTTTTTTATTAAATGACGTGATTTTATATAGAATATAAAAAAAGGGCAGCAAGTGGGCCCCCCCCCTGCCTTTTGTGAGGTATTCAATCAAATTCAGCAAAAGCAAACAAGCAACGACTCTAGACATGATTATGACCCCCCCCCCTCCCCCACCCAACATCTGACCTTCTAAACTTTAACCATCCATCAAGATTGGATGCTTTAATAAAAAAATTCTCTGCCACATGAGAGATATATGATAAGAAATATTCTTTTTTTTTTTGAAATCAAAGAACATATGAAAATAAAGGGAAGCATCCAACAATGAATGGAGCCCGTGACCCGTGGCTTAGAGAAGTGGATAGCACTTAATCAGAGTATTGCTTAAAAAAAAAAAGAAAATTTAATTATATAACTATTTTTATTATTTTTCATTTGAGAGATTTAATTATTTTAATTCATTAGTTTTAATTTTTCAAAAGGAAAAAGAGAACACAATACTTTCCATTGAAAATTCTAGATTTGTGAACTCCTTTGGAAGGGGTTCCTCTACCCGTAATTTGAAATTATGAAAGCCTAAAACCACCTCAGGAAAATTCTCTACCCATTAAAGAAAATCCATGAAATCTAAATACCTTGTAGAATCGGAGTCTATGCATTACAAACAGACAGTCAGAGAGACTTTGTCATTGATAAAATAGTAAAAGTAATAAAATATAATATAGATAATTAAAGTTCAAAATTGGGTAATTAAATCTCACAATTATTATTCTATAATTAATCATATATATTAAATTTTAATTTTCGAAGTTATGTTATATATAAGAATCATGGGGGGGGGACAGCTCTATGGGAAGAATGTTTAAAGTGTCTTTTAGTTATATGAAAAGTGGCTAGAGGGCAATACTAGGCTAGTTCAAAATTTATCCTGTAGAGTTCGTTCCATTCGCCAACAAAATAACAAATTGCAACAAGCTCGAGTTCAAATCTCTCTGGGAGCAATATTTTTTTTTTCCCCTGCTTACTTTTAGTTCCATGACAAACGTATAGATGGCCCTAAACTTATAGACAATTTTTAACCTGGAGCTGTCCATTCTTGATTGTGTTTGATCTGTGATAAGAATCGAGAAGAAAAGTTTTTTTTTTTTTTTTTTTTTATTTATGTTCTTTTTCGGCAATGGAGGCCATTTAGTCAATTTATTGGTAGCCAGAAAAATTTCTCAATCTGATATTGAGAAATTTTTCTCTCATGTACACTTCGAGACGAGGGTCCGCTCATGGGGGTCCAGGGGGGTTAACCCCTGGGCCAGGGCCGGAACTAGGAGATTCTTTAGAGGGGGCAAAATTTAATTTCCCGCCCCTTCCTTAAAATTTTCAATACAAAATTCATATCATTTTACCTTTTTTTTAGTAAATCTTTCTTTAATTGCCGCCCCCTGATATCTGCCGCCCGGGGCAAATGCACCCACTGCCCCCCCCCTAGATCCGGCCCTGCCCCTGGCTATACCCGAAGGCTAGTATAATTTAAAATGAATATTGATTAATTTCAAATTAAAAAAAAAATTCAATTGTTTGTAGGTATGTATGTAGGCCTATGTAAGTATAGACAAACACACGAAATGAAGGGAATATCAAGAGAGAGAGAGAAGGACAGCAGGAAGTTAATTGAAACGTTATTAATTGCTAGATGGAATGGAGATGGCAGCAATTTCGGGGCGGGCGGGCTACTCGAGATGCAATGCAAACATGATTGGCCTCTCTCTCTCTCTCTACTTGACTATGATATAGGCACAGCCAGGGACGTTTACTCTTGTTTATTAACAATTTAACAGCAGATTTATCAGAGACCACGGACCCGACATTTCAAATTAAAAAAAAAAACACCAACTTTTTTTTTTAGGTGAAAAAATGATATTTGAATTTTTAATTCGGTACGGGAGCGAAGGGGTTACGCATGTTTTTCTTGATAAGATGGCGTTGTGTGTCATAAAAAGTATGCCCAAATATCAAGTAATTCAAAAATTTGCCAAGAGATGTCAGAATGGTAGCTAATAATATTTAATGCATTTGGTTGATTTTCATTGATCTTTTAACAATAAATACTTTATAAATGTTATTATATATTATGTATCTTTTATAAAAGCATAAAAATTTAGGCCAGATATAAGCTATTAGGGAATTGGCTGTTAGACTAGCCTGCCATCTATTGCAAGAATGCTGAACTAATTTGACAGTTGATTTTTAAATAAATCATCTAAGCTTATTTTAAAAATTTCTTAATTAATATGTGATTAATAATAACAATAAATTCATTTTTAAATTAAAAAAAATTAAAGATTATTGGGACAGATTGTTTTTTTGTATTTGCTTGATAACAAAAAAATTAATTACGATAATTTTTTAATAAGTCATTAAAAAAATTATAGCTCGATGTCCCAATAATCTCTTATGAGTTTAACAGGTGTTAATTCATTTAATAAAAAAAAAACCGCATTGAAAAATTCCTTATAATAGTCTTGTTTTTTTTTTTTTTTTTTTAAGTACGTTTAGACGTCGCTCCTGAACCTTATATTAGCGTGAAATTGATAACCAATTAAATATAAATAAATTTTTATTCGATTAAAAGTCTTGTCACGTGTGTTTGTAGTATATCGTATAAGCAGAAGGGTATTACATACGAATTCGGTTGTTTGTTTGTTTTTTGTTTGGAGACGTGACGTCATCAGAGGGAAAGCTTGTAAAAATTTCTATGTGTGTGTTGTAAAGCGATCCATTCCTGTGACAAGAGATAATAGGCCTGGTCTTGATGGCTTCATATATACCTGAATGGGCGCTTAGGTGACTTTATACAAAGCCTCCCCCTCTGAGGACAATTGCTTCGATTCGGGTCAGACTCTAAGGTGTTACAACAACAACAACAACAACATTGGTCTTTCGTTCGATTCCCTGCAATTTATCTTTTATATTTATTTTTTTTTATTCACTTGATACACTCGAGCTTACTTGGCAGAAATTTTTCTATATTCTTTTTTTTTCTTTTTCTAAGCCCTACCAAGTTTTACGTCATCATAATATAATAACACGCGCTTTTTAATAATCTTCTTCTGTTATATGTAGTTGCAAAGTGTCCGTGTCTTTGTCTATCACGTTGTTTTGATCAACTTATCGTAATTTTGAAACGAAATTTTGCAGTCTTATAGAACAACGTTTCTCAACCGGAGAAATTTTATTTATTTAATTAAGAGAGGACGGGAGCCTTCCTGGACCGCATCAGTCAAGTAAAAATAAAAAACGTTTTATTATGTCGTGTGGTACTTATTTTTGACAATTCTGCTTGCCCTGAAGATGAATGCGACTAGCGCTCGAAACGTCGGCGACAGAATATAACATTTTTTATTTTTACTTGACTGATGCGTCCCGGGTCCTCTCCTAATTGAATATCTACAGCAATCAAACTCAACAATTTATTTATTTATTTAATAAAGTGTTCAACTTTATGAACCCCTGAATGGGCTCAGTTGCCAAAAAGGGTTTTTTTTCCTATGTCCAGGGCCGTAACGAGGACGTGGCAAAATAGTCGCCCGCCACGGCCGCAACTGGGCTGGGGGGGCGACCTAGTTGTGACGTGCAGCACCCTCCCAAGGGGTGAAAATAATCTTTTGAACAAAATCGACCAAAAAGTACTAGTACTTTACTGATGTACTCTTTCAGTTTTTTTCGATTTTCTCAAAATTCGCTCCAACAATTTTGTTTAAAATTCATAAATGAACTACCTTTTAGATGCTCTTTAAAAAGTATATCAGTGAAATTTTTCGATGAAATCGTTTGAAATACACTTTACTGATGTACTTTTTCAGTTTTTAACAATTTTCTAATAATTCGCTGCAACGATTTTGTTTAAAATTCAAAAATAAACTATTTTTTAGATGTTCTTTAAAAAGTATATCAGTAAAATTTTTCGTGGAAATCGTTTGAAGTACACTTTACTGATGTGGAAGTATTCGTAACTCAGCGCCATCTATGAATCATCGCGTGGTCAAGTTTGGAACTAAAGTGCTAAGAGCAACTAAATATATCCCGACACAAAAATCTGGTGTGAACAGCTCCAACTTTCTCTTTCCGAAGTTGTGTGCTCTGCGCCAGTCACACCAGATTTTTTTTCTTTACTTTCTACAATTCAGTCTTCGCTTTAATCCGTTTTTTTTTTTTTGCACATTACTTGAAATATTTAAAAAAATCAATTTGCGGAGACGAACAAAGTGAAATATAGATAATATTAGTCCAGAAGACATTCAATTATAGTAAAGTCTTCTTCTTCCTTTGAAGTGCTAACTGCTTGCCTACTCTCCCCCTAATCAACCTTAGTACACATTAATGGCCTCTGCGGTAGTTGCGGTATCACTTTGGCCTTAGACAGTGGATGCTTGCACCACCATCACCAGCATTGTTAACGTTAAAGTCAACATTTGCTCTCTCTGTCTCGAAATTAGCTCTATCAAGACAAACAAAATCGGGAAAAATCGTTTGTCGACTAAGAGGGCAAAGACGGGTTCACCGCCTCCTTCTTTTAAGACAAGTTTTTTTTAATAAACTAGCCGCGACGCCCGCCTTCGGGAACCAAACCTTCACAGTTCTTTAAGGGGGTGCAGGAGCGATGTCTAAACGTACTTTAAAAAAAAAACTAGACTATTATAAGGATTTTTTCAATGCGGTTTTTTTTTTAAATGAATTAAATTCATAAGAGATTATTGGGACATCGAGCTATAATTTTTTTAATGACTTATTAAAAAATTATCGTAATTAATTTTTTGTTATCAAGCAAATACAAAAAAACAATCTGTCCCAATAATCTTTAATTTTTGTTTAAATTTAAAAATGAATTTATTGTTATTATTAAGCACATATTAATTAAGAAATTTTTAAAATAAGCTTAGATGATTTATTTAAAAATCAACTGTTAAATTAGTTCAGCATTCTTGCAATAGATGGCAGGCTAGTCTAACAGCCGATCCCCCTAATAGCCTATATTTATATATTATTATGCTTTTATAAAAGATACATAATATATAATAACATTTATTGTTAAAAGATCAATGAAAATCAACCAAATACATTAAATATTATTAGCTACCATTCTGACATCTTTTGACAAATTTTTGAATTACTTGGCATACTTTTTATGACACACTACTCCATCTTATCGGGAAAAACATGCGTAACCACTTCTCTCCCGTTCCCCCTTAATTTGTGTTCATTTTTAATAATAAAAAAAAAAAATTTATATTGCTTGTAATATATTGTATTTTAGATCAGATTTAATATCCAAACAGCACCACAAGATATTCCAACACACACACACACACATGTATAAAGTTTGTGCTTCGATATTTGCTGGTGATTACGAAGTCTAAGGTTAAGGGGGGGGGAGGGGGTGGGGGGTTTGGATTTAATTAAAGCCTCCAAATATCGATGTCGACGCCTTACCCCCCTTCACCCATTCCACCCGTTACTCTCGTTCGGTTTCGATAGTGTCTTTGAGAGTGCCAAAAAAAGTGTGTAGAGCAAAAGCAACAAAATTCCCTCACACACACACACCCTTTGGATTAATTAATTAATTTCGGAAGTTGATAAAAAGAAATAAGCAAAGAGCAAGGGAGTTGAAAAACTCTCTTAGTGAAAAAAAAAAAAAAATCTATAATTATATATAATTCGCTAATGTCCGTCTGCCTGTCTGTCAGTTCGTCCGTCCGTCCGTCCGTCCTTCTGTCACGCTCTATTTAGGCAATTTTGAAATGAAATTTTTTATGCTTAAAGAGGACCTTCTCGGGATTACAGGAAAATTATTTTCATCCCGAAATTCCTATAACTTTTTGAGTTATTAATTCTTAAAGTTACGATTTCTCCCATAAGAAATATATAGTGAAATATTTATGTTTTCTTTGAATGTAAACAAATCCTCAAGCAGACACTGGATTGGAATAATTTTTTGAAAAGGCGAGGCTCCCGGACTTGGCGTAGTTGGTAGCGCACCTACCTTGTATACCAAGGGTCGGGGGTTCGGATCCCAGGTAGTCCGATGATTTTATTTGAGCCATTTGGATACCACATGGCTTAAATAGAAATGCCTGGACCCTAAATATATATAATTATTAAATATTGAATATCGTTTAAGTCTTATATGGCCTGAGTTGCCGACAAGACTGTGAATATGTGAGTGTGTTTAAAAAAAAAAATAGGTGTTGGCTGTGTCTTCTACACAGCCGGTGGCTTTTTAACGTGACAACGTCTTTTGCTTGACTTCAAAAAAATTTTCTTTCTCTTACCTATATTGAAATAAAAAGAGAGAAAGTATTTTTTTTTTTTTTTACTAGTAGTTTGTTTTCATAAATAAACATGTTCAAACATTTTCATTGAAACAATATATGACAGGTGTGGCCAAACTTTTATCCATTGTGAGCGACTTATGCTTAAAAAATGAGGTTTTTCGAGAAAAAACTAATTTTGGAGTTAAGTACTCGGGATTTTTTTATTTATTGTATTAGAGGTTTTCTTTCTGCACCAAATGACATCCCATTTAGTCTGATCTGATTAGTCGTTCGGAATCTACAGGGGTTTAAACTTTCAAAATAGAATTTACCGCAGCGCGGTAAAATAAAATGATAGAAAAAAAATAAATGGTGAAATCTTTAGCTGAAAAATCATTCTTTCTAACCGTATATTCCCCCTCTTAAGACAGAGGAGTTATTCAAGCCGATAAACCTTTTCGTGCATGCCTCCCTAACCTGTCACTATAGACACATGATTTGTATGAAGTTTTCACGTCAAAAAAAGAAAAGGCGAGGGTCCGCAGCAGGAGGACCTGAGCCAACTGGCGGGAGGTCCAGGGGGTCTAAGCCCCGATGCGAAGCACACTTTACTGATAGGAGAAACGGGTACCATCGAGGCAATATATAAATGTGTGCCGTGCAATCAGTCACAACATATTTTTTCAATGGTCATTACTCTTTGCTTCCTGCAGGTATGTTACATCTGTGAAAAGTATTTATTTATCCTCAATGAAGATGATAACACCTTTATCCCCACTTCTGGACGAAATCCCATAACAATCTTAAATTTGGTTGCTTTTTAAGAGGATTAATTTCCAATTCGGAATTGATGATGAAAGAGAGATCGAGATAATTTCTCTCTGTTTGATTTTCACTTAATATTTGATATTAATTATCGATAAAATCGTAATTTAAATGACATATAGTATAAAATATGAAAATGCAAAGCAACGCTTTTCGATTATAAATAATCTTATTTAGAGTCACGTGCCTATGTCTTCTGGCTCTACGTGAGAGAGAAGATTGCAATCTTCCGCTTGCCGTTTGATGATCAAATTCATTTACTTCTTTTTTTGTTTGTTTAATCTAATTTTGATCAAAATAAAATTCTTACTACGTACTTTCTCTTAGCTATATATGTCGCAACATGACCGCCTTTTGGGGCTCCGTAGATTTTTGTTTTTACATATCATTGCCTCTGCTAGCCCTCATTATTTCATTTGTTGCACTGTAAAAAAAAATATGAATTTTCAATCATTTTTCATATACTTCGGTGGTTTAATTTTAATATACCCAGGATATGAAATAAAATTAATATTAAAGTTTATGAACAAATTACCAACTTTTAAGCTTATCTTTTTCTTTGTGTGCCGCCAAATTTGAAATCGTTAAAAGTGTACCGCGACAAGTTGAGAATCACTGGTCTAAACGTTCTCAAATAACTCGACTACCTCAAGGGCGTCCGCAGGGTTTTTTGGGGGGGGGGCAAGGATTTTTTGCAGGGGGGCAAGTCCTTCCAGATAAGTTAAAAAAACGTATTTTGATATTAATAATGTTATACATCTCTTAGTATTTAAAGCTTTCTCACCGCGGCAAGGTGGATGTATACCGTGAAAGGTTTTTTTGTATTTTTTTTTGTTTTATACATTTTTTTGTATCATTTTAATTTTCCAGGGGGGGGCAAGTGCCTGGTTGCCCCCCCTGCGGACGCCCATGCGACTACCTCAAGGAATTTTTATTAATATTATTTTATAATTATTTAAAAAAAACTTGAAATTATTCTTTTAAAATTTATTTCACAAATCTAAATTTATTAAATTCTAGTTTGAAATTTTTAAATTTAAGTAGTTTATTTTAAAATAAATTTACTGCGAAAGAATAAAGTATCATTCTCGTAAAAACATATTTTTTAATGCAATGTTTTAATGGCGGGTCGTTTAAATTTATTTATTTATGGTCTTTTTCGGCATCTATGGCCTTTTAGACTCCGTTCCTATTTATGATTGGTAGCCATTTCATATAAGGTAGAAAAAATTCACAATTTTTTTTTTTTATATTTTATATTAATATTTTTGAAATAAAAAAAAAAAAATTTGCTTGAAGCGCATCACTGCGGAGAAAATAAGAACCATTATGTATTCATGGGAGCTTAAAACGTGTATTTCTATGTAATTTTTAACATGAATCCAATACTCATATATTAACATTTACAGTATATAGGTAAGATAAAGTAAAAAGACGAAATTATTTATAAATTGATATTAAAAAAAAAAAAAGAGAAAGAGGAGGGGGTTGGGAGAGAAAGGTCAATTTGTCGTAAGCCCTCCCCCTTCACCGGATGTCACATTAAAAACGATCAATCACCCACCAGCAGCAGCGCCACCCTCTTATATAAATGGCTAGCGAAACTCTTGACTTTGAATAATTCCAGAGAGTTCTCTCCCTCCCCCCCTCTCTCCTTCCTTCATATTTGCACCCTCTTTCTCTCTTTTCCCGACGATATTATGCTAAAATTATAGGAGTTTAAACTTACAGGAGGAGATTCATAATTTAGATTACTAGGTCATGCACATTTTTCATTTTTTTTTTTTTTTTTGTTCTTTGTTCTACCTAAAAAAAAAAAAAAGCTATCACTAATACATATAAAGCTTTAGGGAAAGATTTTTTAGGTGAAAGTTTTAAAGCTCTTTGATGGGGGGGGGGGGGGGAGTATCTATACATCAGAATGGAGACGGGACTCCAAAAAGGAGAGAGAGATTAGAAAGTGCCATTAATAAAGATGAAATGAGATTAATAACGAAATAAACTTTAAAAAAAAAAAAAAAAAAAAAAGGAAAAACTTTCCAATTTCTTTTTTATTTTTACTATCGGTATTTGAGGGAAACAATAGGTGAATAATTTTATACTAAGCAGTTTGAGATTTCCCTTCTAATTAACAATAAGCAAATGTTGTTTATTTTTGAATATTTTTTTTTAAATATTTTATTTATTTTTTGAATATTTTATTTATTTTTGAATAATATATTTATTTTTGAATATTTTATTTATTTTTGAATAATATATTTATTTTTGAATATTTTATTTATTTTTGAATAATATATTTATTTTTGAATATTTTATTTATTTTTTGAATAATATATTTATTTTTGAATATTTTATTTATTTTTGAATAATATATTTATTTTTGAATATTTTATTTATTTTTTGAATATTTTATTTATTTTTTGATTCTGGGATGAAGGACATCTGAGTCTCCGAGAATTTTATTTATTTTTTGAATAACTTAATTTATTTATTTTTGAAAAAAAATTAACTAAAAATAAAAAATAGGCCTAAATTTAAAAAAAAATAAATAAATCTCTCCCTGGCCTACAGGAACCTGCGAACTTTTCTGATTTTTGGCAAGTTGTGCCTCCCCTAAATTTTCACCTCTTTCACCACATATGGGAAATATTTGAAAATATTTATAATTAATGTTTATTAATAAAATAAAAATTGCTGAAAATTTAGCTAACTAGAAGTCAAAAATCATTCATTTATTATTTTTGGCAATTTAATTATTAACTTAATACAATTATAAACTCTGATAGGTCACGACTAAATTATAATAAGGAATTTTGGCATTCAAATATTTAATTTTATTAAAAAAAAAAAAAAATTAGATTCTATTATGACTTACGATGTACTATCCCAACAAACTTAATAAGTTCCATTCTGGAATAAAAAAATCTCAAGATCTCTCTTTGTCTGAAATCCCTGATCAGACACGGAGCCCCTAAAGTGGGTTGCACAGCTAGTTTCTTTTGCATTTAAACCAAGTTTCGTAATCTCAATGCGGCTGTTAAAAGAGTCTATTTAGTAAAAAACAAATTTAATACAAAATGACAAAAAAAAGAAACAAATTCCTTAATATGAAAAAAAAAAAAAAATAAAAAATAGTAACATGAAATCCATGCCTCTTTCAAGAATAGAAAATTGTTAACAAAAGAGGGAAGGAAAGCAAAAAAAAAAAAATATCTAATAAAACTGTTCGGAAGGAGGAGGGGAAAATATCCTTGGACAAGCAAAAGGGAAAAGAAAATAACGTCTAGAGAAGTATAGTAACACATATAAAGAGAAGAAAGGTTACCCCTTTTTTTAGAAATTTACGTTCGATCTCTTCAAAGTGTTACAGGGAGTGGGGGGGGGGGGAGAATATAAAAATAAAAATTTCCAGTTGGCAATTTTCGTCCAGCTGTGCTGTTTTCATTCACACACACACACGGACATTGAAAGGATATTGGAGATCAAAACTTCGAAGAGGGGAGAGAAAGGGGAGGGGAAAAAATGATGTTAATGAGAACCATTTAACAACACTTCTTGTTCTCTATTTCGAGGTGTTTTTTTTTAGTGAAAAGCATTAAGGGGGTCCGTGAGCGAAGTGGTTACGCATGTTTTTCCCGCTAAGAGGGCGTTGTGTGTCATTAAAAGTATGCCCCAAGTAATTCAAAAATTTGCCAAGAGATGTCAGAATGGTAGCTAATAATATTTAATGCATTTGGTTGATATTCATTGATCTTTTAACGATAAATGTTATTATATTTTATGTATCTTTTATGAAAGGATAAAAATATATAAATATAGACTAATAGGAGATCGTCTGTATCGACTAGCCTGCCATCTATTGCAAGAATACTGAACTAATTTGACAGTTGATTTTTAAATAAATCATCTAAGCTTATTTTAAAAATTTTTTAATTAATATGTGATTAATAATAACATTAAATTCATTTTGAAATTAAAAAAAAAATTAAATATTATCGGGACAGATTGTTTTTTTGTATTTGCTTGATAACAAAAAAATTAATTACGAAAATTTGTTAATAAGCCATTAAAAAAATTATAACTCGATGTCCCAATAATCTCTTATGAATTTAATTCATTTAAAAAAAACGCATTGAAAAATTCCTTATAATAGTCTAGTTCTGTGCTTGTCACACCAGATTTTTTTTGATGTCTAAATATATTTAGTTTGCGAGAAAGAAGAAGAAGAAGAAGATAAAATTATTCCGACGATTTGCTTCGCTTGTGTTGTTGCTTAACTGCGACGATTTTGCTCTCCTCTGTTTCCAGGCCCTCTCCCCCCCCCTGAAATTAATATTTTAACGTTCAATCTTGTAAATGTTAATAAAAGACATTTTAATTATCAATTAAATTCCACAAAATTATTTTATTAATTGTATCTTGAAATATTGCTATTTTAAAGGCTTATTAAATCCCACAAATTGTTTTAAGAATTATTGATAATTAAATAAATTTTGATGGTTCATTTTATTAGGAGGACTCTGAATGGCCGTGACTATTTGTAAACATTGAAAATTTTCACGCTCATCTAATATTTCCAATTTTATTTATATTTCGCCATTAATATTTATTAATTTTGTTTTAATTCGTTGATTTTTTGTACTATTTAATAATTTTATAATTAATTTCGCGAATCCGGGTGAGTTTATTATGAAAGCGAATCCCGCTGGGCCGCGGGCCAAGACCCTCCCAGCCAAGCCTCCGACATCCAAAGCCGCTGAACCCCCAGCCTCAGCCTTGAATGTAAGAAAAGCAGAAGGGAAACCAGCGCCGGCTCGTCGACGAGGGAAGTCACCATCGTCACCAAAACCTGGCTGCTCCTCCAGCCCGAAGGAGCGCTCTACAAGTAAGCGTAGACGTACTAGTGCAAATAAAATACTAGATAATTCGTTCACCTCGTGCTTAGAAAGCGATGTGTCTCTTTATAACGTGGAGACAAGCAATCGCTTCAGCTCGCTGGATGAAATCGATATGGATCCAGAGGAGACCCCTGGGCCTTCTGTTAAATCCAAAAGGCCCCCTCCACTAGTTATTAGGAATAAAATACAGCAAGCCACATTATTTTTTAAGAAAATAAAGAGCCTTATTAAGGGTGAAGTAGAATTTAAGTGCATTTCTAGTAAAGAATATGAAAAGACGCTTATTAAAGTCAGTGATATCAATGACTATAAGATAGTTAAAGCTTACCTTAACCAGCACGAGTACCAATTTTACACGTACGGCCTCAAGGAGGAGGTGCCTGTAAAGATAGTTTTAAAGGGTCTTCACAGTTCTACAA
This sequence comes from Euborellia annulipes, assembly GCA_023213315.1. Taxonomy (NCBI): domain Eukaryota; kingdom Metazoa; phylum Arthropoda; class Insecta; order Dermaptera; family Anisolabididae; genus Euborellia; species Euborellia annulipes. The sequence continues at coordinate 264,386 of JAKCPI010001229.1, forward strand.
CTGTTGAGGAAATAAAAAATGGCTTACGGGTAGAGGGGCACGAACCTCTGGATATCATCCAACTAAAAAGAAAGGGTACTGACATCAGTATACCTATTTTTATTTTAAAATTTGCACCTGGAAAAGACCTAAAACCTATATTAGCGATGAAGCACCTGCTGTACACAAAAATTTTCTGGGAAAAATTTAAAGGCTCTCAGAGTATTCAGCAATGCTTCAGGTGTCAGGAGCTGGGGCACATCAGTGTCAATTGCTCTCTCCCTGAGAGGTGCGTCCGGTGTGCTGGACCGCACAAAAATCAGGAGTGCCAATCCCTAATCTTAAAATGCGCAAATTGTGGTGAAAATCACGCAGCTAGCAGCAAGGATTGCTCTGTTAAAATTAAAGCTGTTGAGCGCAGGCCGAAAAAAACAGAAAATATAACAAGCATGCCACCTGTAAACAAAACCCATTTCCCCGAATTGCCACCTAATAATCGAGGACGTAACCCAATTAGTCAGCCAACAATAAACCCGCACAACAATCTCACTCCACTGACTTACTCGCAAGTAACAATGTCTTCTCAAAAACCCAGTCAGCGTAGCAATCATAATTTTTATCCGGAAGATAATGCAGGGAACTTAACCAACCAAATTACCGATATCCTCTCAAAATTTTTAAATTTGGTCATTAAACTTATTGAAGCTAAGGACTCCACAGAACGAAGTAAGATTCTCCGGGAGGACGGGGACTGCATCTTGCGATAATGGCTGCTCTTCCCAGCATAAATATCATAAACTGGAACTCCAATGGTTTAAGAAATAAAATTTGTGAACTTATCCATTTTTCAAGACAGCGTAACGCACATGTCATAGCAATAACAGAAACACTGCTCACACCAGACATCCGCTTACATATACCCGGCTTTAAAATTTTTAGAGCAGACGCTTCTCACCCAAAGCGAGGGGTGTTACTAGCAATACGAAGAGACATCACTTCACACCAGCGCGTGCTTTCTGACACCGACCATCTTGAAGCAATAGCAGCAAACATCAATACTCCAACTGGTCCAATCACAATAGCTTGCATTTACAACTCTCCCTCAAGGTTACGCCCCCTTACACAACAGGATCTAATCTCAATTCTTGATATGAACAGCAGAGTCATTCTAACCGGGGATTTAAACGCCAGAAACATTGAGTGGGGGTGCAGGAGTGACAATGAGAACGGCCGGAAGCTCCTAAACCTTTGCCTTCAGCGTGGACTAAGGATCATACACCCAGGTGAACCCACCAGATATCCAACTCAGCCCCGCTATTATCCAAGTGTATTAGACCTCACCATCATTAAGGGGATGTCCCATGTTGGCGCAACTGCAGTCAGCTGGGACGAGTTAGACTCTGACCACTGCCCCGTCACAGTTCGCCTACGCAAGCCGGTATTTAGTGAAAGTAGTCAAACGTGGGACTTAAATAAAGCAGACTGGAAAAAATACCGACTTCACATCTGCAATTCAATAAGCATTCCCCCCATGCAAACAACCACAGACATCGACAACGCAATAGAAACACTCACAAATGCAATAATCTCGGCCGCCAATGCAAGTATACCTAAGAAAAAGACATTAACAGTAGGCGAACCGCTCCCAGGGGAAATCAGAAAGCTAATAGAAGAGAAGAACAGAGCAAGGAGAATATGGCATAGGTTCAGAAACAATAAAACCGAATTGAACAGACTTGTACAAAAAGTTAAACAAGCCGTGGCAATTTGGAGACACACCACTTGGACAAACAGAATAAAATCCCTAAACACCAAAGACTGTTCAATTTGGCAATTTGCTCGTCGACTCCGAAGGTGCAAGGCTTCTTTCGGACCTCTTGAAGGTCCAAATGGCCTTGAATACCTCCCGGAGCGACAGGCAGAAATACTGGCAAGCAGCTACGAAGAACAATTCACCAATAACGAGCAATCCGAAATCACTTCTCAGATGCTAATAGAGCAGGCTGCAGAGGAACTAGAAAGGCGTGGAGACGAAACATTCTCACCAACCATAAAGCCTAGCCAAGTAAGAGAAGCAATTAAATTAGTTAAGCAGCGGAAAGCACCAGGTTACGATGGAATTCTTCCGGTTTTTGTAAAATCCTTGCCGGGAAAGGCCATCCTTCTCTTAGCCAGAATTTTTCAAAATATGTTTATAATAGGATATTTCCCAACATCGTGGAAAAAAGGAGAGATTGTGCCTATACATAAGGCAGGTAAAGATCCTACTCAGGCAGTAAATTATAGGCCAATCTGTCTCTTACCTGTGCTGGGGAAGCTGGCGGAGCGATTCATACTTCAGTGGCTGGAAAAAGAAGTTCAAGATAGAAAACTCTTACCTGATTGCCAATTCGGGTTTAGGAAGGCGCACTCGGCCGTTCACCAGATTGCACGGGTGACGAGCTTTATAAGACAAAGACTCAGAATTAAAAAGGCAACCGCTATGATACTCCTTGATGTGGCAAAAGCCTTCGATAGTGTGTATCATGTGGGACTCGCCACAAAACTACTATTATTTGGCCTGCCTGAACCTTTGTGTCAAATGGTCGCGGACTTCCTGAAAGATCGGATGTTTAGGGTGAGAGTAAATAGCGCGAGATCTGAATGGCGCCCAATTAGAGCTGGGGTTCCGCAAGGAGCATTGCTTTCGCCGATTCTGTATGCACTGTACATATCTGATATGCCCAGGCTAGAAAATGTACGCGTCGCGCAATATGCCGACGATACATGCCTCTACTACTCCAACAAAAATTTCAAATGCTTGGTGCGAAGAATCCAAGAGGAGACTCAGGACGTCTTGGACTTTCTTCGAACCTGGAGATTAAAGGTTAACCCAACCAAGTCGGAGGCAATCCTCTTTACGAAGAAGAGGAAATACCTTCATACCACCGTTAAGATTGGAGGCCTTCAACTTGGTTGGAAAAATAAGGCTCGATATCTCGGTGCTATACTGGATCGGCGTTGCAACTGGGCAGCTCATTTAGGTCACGCTAGGAATCGAGGACGACAAGCTATCAGAGCAATCTGGAGTTTGATACATCCAGGGAGCACACTTCCACTTGAAGGGAAAACGGCCCTCTATCAGATGGTTGTCAAACCATGCCTCACATACGCTGCACCTGCTTGGTTCCCATATGCGGCAAGATCAAACTTGTTAGCCTTAAGAAGAGTGCAATCTAAAGCGCTCAGAATCATTGCCCAGCCACCTCCTGGAATTAGTAATGAAATTATAGAAGTAGGCCTTGGGATTGAACCATTACTGGAGAACCTAAACAAAATGTACCTGAGATTTAAGGTGAAGTGCTCAACTCACGAGAACCCCCTTATAAATCAAATCTACCGGACTTGAAATCTTACCCGATCTGTGAACTTAATACTATCGAATTTGTGACCCTGGCAGGATGGACCCAAATAGAAATCACCGAATGTTCCTTTCGGTTTATTTTGTTCCTCTTACCGTTTATTTTAATTTTATTGAAAAGTGATCAGAGTTTTTTTAAACTTTTCTCTGAATGTAGAAATAAGAACGCACACAAACCTCAAGCATCAAGTAAGAAGAGCGCTGGATAAAAGACCTAGGTCTGAAGCCGCAGTAATAATTGTAATATTATAGCGCCACGAGCGCATTTGTAATACCGTAAATTGTGAATAAATAAAACTATTATTATTATTATTATTATTATTATCATTTTATAAGGGAGGTCTCACAGCTGTCCCCCAAAACGACTTTTTCGGACTCAAGGGACCTCAAAATGTGTTTATTCATCAAAATTTCTACATCGAATTTTTGACATGAATCCAATACTTTCTCTCTCTTTATATTATATATTCATACTTATATATATATATATATATATATATATATATATATAGGTAATTGAAAGTTAAAAACTGCATAAAAAAAAAAAATACTAAAAATTCCTCAAATTTTTCGAACCAGATTTCAATATGGCCCCTTAATGAGGTATTTTTTTTTTTTTTAAGTGAAACTTTAATTTTATTGATGGCCTCAAATTTTTTCGCCCTTCTATCAGCATGTCGCGTTACAAGCCGTGACGCTACAAGCCATGACGACAAAAATAGGAAAGTTTTTTTTTTTTTTTTCATTTATTTGCCCTTTAGGCGTAGGCCATCTGGCTGTAAACACTGGTTACAAAATCATACATTCATTTTACAAAACTTATTATAAACAAAACATTGTGTATACAAGTAACAAAAAATCAAAATAATATTAATATAAAAACAGGGCAAAAAACAAAGCAATATGAATACAATAACAAACTAATATCAAAAAATAGAAATACAATAACAATACAATATTAATATAGTATTAAAACAATACTAATGCAAAAACAAAACAATAAAAATACAATAACAATACAATATCAAAAATAGCAATACAATAACAAAACAATAATAATACAATAACCTATCAATGACCTTTGAACTTTTTTTTTATATTATAATTTTTGTCGCAGAAAAAATAGGAAAGTTGTAATTTAATATTTTTATATGACGAATTATAAAAAAATAATTGTGAGATTTAATTATTTAAAATTGATAAAATATAATTTTTAAAATAATTTATATCTTCAATTACTAAATATATATATTGTTCTCAGTTTTTAACATTCGTCTATTGTTTTCCCATTATTAAAAAAAGAGATTTTAATACCCTTAATTTTCTGAAAATTTTCAGTTAAAAGCCTACGATCCGAAAAAAAAAAGTTTCACTTGCATCGTGTTTTCATAAAACCACACAATGATTTTTTTTTTTTTTTACCAAATATTTTCATAGATAAAAGAGAATTTATTTCACTATTTATCCAATAGTGAGCCCACAACTAATTATAATTTTTTTTTTCCTATCAATTTCTCTTTGAAGAGATCTCTCTCTACGTGTGTCAAATGTCTTCTATCTAAATTTGCATAATTCTAGAATGAAATGGGCAAGCAGACAGGCAGGCCCTCAAGGGCAGTTGCCTAGAAAATATCAAACTGCGTTTTATCAAACAAACAAACATCCATTACTCTCTCTCTCTCTGTACCTTTGATTGAATGCGTTCATTATTCAGATGAATTTTGCCTGTGGAAAATTTATTACCAATTGAGAGAGAGAGAGAGAGAGAGGAATCATTTGCTCAGAAACAAAAAAAAAATTATTAAAAACTTTTTTTTTTTTTACTAAATATTTGTTTTTTGTTGAACCCTATAGTCATATTTATTTTAATTTTTTTGTTAGAAAATGAACTAATTCAATGCACAGTATTACACAACAATATTGTTATGTCTACAAAAATACAACGCCAAATTATTTGGTGAATTGATTTCTCTGCTTGTCCCACTATAAATTTGATTTCACAACAATATTTTCTTCTAATAGATGGCACTTGAGTATAATTTACTCTCAATTTGGTTTGCAACATATTTTAGTATAATATCTTCTAATAGATGGCATCGTGGAATTATTTGGTCCTTATCGTTCGTTTTTTAATAAAATTTTCTTAAAATATATTTTTTAATAATATATTAAAGTAAAAGAGTTTGCAAGTCCGGAGCTCTCCAAGTCATCGGTGTGTTTCTCTGCCAATTGATTTGAATAAAAAAAAGAGTTTAACCCTCCTGAATCGATATCGGGATCTCCAGCCTCGGTGAATTTTTTTCTTTGCCCCAAACCATAATTATAAGGACCAAATGAATCCATGGTGCCATCTATTTGAAAATATTGCACGTGAAAATAGAAAAAATTTAATTTTCTCCCCTATCGATGTGATTATCACAAAGTTTTTTCATCAATTTTCATCTCCAGTCATTAAATATCACGATAGTAAAAAGTTTAACGAAATGCATAATTCAGACTTGACATTTCTTCCGATAATTTCAAGCTTATGGTTATTAAATTTATTCGTAAACACTTGTCTTGTCTTGTTTTTTTTTTCGAGAGAGAGAAAGATAGAGATAATCGCACTCTTAAAGGATCTTCTAGATTTATTTAAAATAAAATAGCTGGGGAGAGTAAACAGTCTTAAAATTTAACATTTTACAACCTGATTTCCCTAAAGAGATGGGGATAGAGGGCAGGAGATTCTTTTTTTTCACAAATTCCCAAAGATATATTCCTATAAATTATATATTGAATTATTAATAAAGTATCGACATGTCAAATAAACTTTTTACACTTGTTCATATTTATTTTTATAGTCACTAGGATAAAATAAACAAAAAGAGATCGTGTATTAGGCCTAGAAGTGAAAATTATACGCAAAGATTTTTCACTATAATCCCTTATACATACCAAAGTATAATTTATTCACTATAAATTGGTATTTCTCAACAACCTCTAATAGATGGCACTAGGGTATAATAAAACTCCTGGTCAAATAATTTACTATTAAATTAAATTTTAAATTTTTTTTTAAGTGAAACTTTTATTTTATCCCCCAAATTTTTTCCCTCTTCTATCATCATGTCGCGTTACAAGCCGTGACGTCAAAGTCCGTGACGCTACAAGTCGTGACGACAAAAATAGGAAAGTTGAAATTTAATATATATGACGAATTATACAAAAATAATAGTGAGATTTAATTATTCAATTTTTAAAATGATAAAATATAAATTTTAAAATAATTTAAAATGATTCGAATCTTCAATTATTAAATAAATATTGTTCTCAGTTTTTAACATGCGTCTATTGATTTCCCATTTTCCAATTATTAAGTTAAGATTAAAAACGCGATTTTAATACCCTTAACTGAATAATTTTCTGAAAATTTTCAGTTAAACGCCTACGATCCGAAAAAAAGTTTCACTTGCATCGTGGTTTCATAAAACCACACAATGATTTTTTTATTTATAAATGTGTTGAATCTAGCCGAGTTGACATCCGCCTCTTTCTTGTTCCTGGATGACGTCATTTCGCAAGAAAAAGACTCTGAAATATTTAATAAAATGGTGGCTTCAATCAAAATTTATACAGATAACTTTCTTCATATATTTAATAACCGAGAAGGTTTTATTAGGGATGTCGGAACCTCTACAAAGATTTGATGTAATCAATTCTTAAACTGAAAAGCTACCTTTGTTTCATTTAAAAAAAAAAATTACGATTTTGTTAGCTTTTAATTAATTTCTCACTTTCACTAACCGTGACGTAGCTGTTGGTATATTCAAGATCATGTTTTTTTTTTTTTTTTTTTTTTTTTTTCGTTCGGTATAGAAGGTAGGCACGCTACCAACTACTCCAAGCCCCTTGGGCAAGATAAATTTTAAAAACATAAAAAGACACAACAATGAAAATTATAAACTTCATTATCAATAAATTAATAAAATTTTTATTGTTGTGCCTTTTAATTTTAATTATGCCCCCGGGTTTGGCGTAGTAGGTAGCGTGCCTACCTCCTATACCAAACGTCGCGGGTTCGGACCCAGGCAGTCCGATGATTTTATTTAAGCCATTTGGATACCAGATGGCTTAAATAGAAATGCCTGAACCCACAATAGATATATTCTCTACAACGGATATCGTTTAAAAGTCTTAAATGGCCAAAGTTGCCGAAAAGACTGTGTGAAGTGTGTGTGAGTGTGAGTGTGAATGAGAAAAAAGTGTGAATGTTTTTGAAAAAAAAAAAAAAAAAAAAAATTTTAATTATTTAATAATTAATTGTTAAAGACATTTATTAATTTTCTTTTTCTAATTTTACTAATTAAATTTCTTGGCGTGGTGTAGAGGTTAGCGTGCTAACCTCGTATACCAAACGTCGCAGGGTCGGACCCCAGGCAGTCCGATGATTTTATTTAAGCCAATTGGATACCAAATGGCTTAAATAGAAATGCCTGGACCCTCAATAAATAAATATTATACAACGGTTATCGTAAAAGTCTTAAATGGCCTAAGTTGCCGAAAAGACTGTGTGAATGTTAGTGTGAGTGTGAATGAGAATTAAATTTCTTTATTTGATGACGTATAAAAAAAGAATAATTAAAATTTTTTTTTTTTTGTGCAATTAAGAATCTCGAAATAAAAAAAAGATTCTATATATATATTTTGTGACTAGAGTAAAAGAAAATTTATCACTTTAGAATATAGCTCTAGACAACATATTTGTCTTGTCTCCCCCCCCCCCCTTTAAACTTTAAAATGTATTGGAGTACAGTCAAAGCTAATTTAAATAACAAGAATCTTTTCTTTTCTTGTATTATTAATTGTCAAAGTTTTTTTTTTTAAGAAATATAAACTCAAGAGAGAAAAAGAAATGTAATTTTTCCTGATTTAAACAACTTTCTCTCTCTCTTGTGTTATCAATAGGGGATTCGCTATAAAATATAGTGCTTGGAGTTGGGATTATCCCCAAACACTCAAACTTATACTTCTCTCTTAAGGCTTATCTCTTTACTCATTCCATGTCAAAAGGTAGCTGTAGTAGCTACTGTGTATTTACGGGGGGGGGGGGCGGGGGGATAAAGACAAATTTAGACGAATGGGCAAAGTTAACTAAAGGTGACTGGTATTACATCAATTTATATTTATAGCTAGAAAGATATTAATTGATTATCAAAAAAATATCTGGTGTGACTTCGGCACAGCACACAACTTTCTCTTACCTTCGGTAATCGAAAGTTGCGAACTGTGCGCCAGTCACACCAGCTTTTTTTATTTCGAGATTCTTAATTGCAAAAAAAAAAAAAAAAAAAAAAAAAATTATTCATTTTTATACGTCATCAAATAAAGGAATTAAAATTTTTTTAAAAAAAAAAACACTCACACTTTTTTCTCATTCACACTCAACACTCACCCACACATTCACACAGTCTTTTCGGCAACTCAGGCCATTTAAGACTTTAGACGATAACCGTTATTGATAAATTTATATATATATGGGGTCCAGGCATTCTTATTTAAGCCATTTGGTATCCAATTGGCTTAAATAAAATCATCGGACTGCCTGGGGTCCGAACCCGCGACGTTTGGTATACGATGTTAGCACGCTAACCTCTACGCCATGCCCCGAGGGCATAAAGGAATTTAATTAGAAAAATTAGAAAAAGAAAATTAATGAATGTCGTTAACAATTAATTATTAAATAAATAAAATTAAAAGGCACAACAATAAATATTTTATTAATTTATTGATAATGAAGTTTATAATTTTCATTGTTGTGTCTTTTTATGTTTTTAAACTTCAACTTTTGTTTTGCTTAAACTACAAAAAATTTATATTCAAAAAATTATACAACTGGAATTAAATCAAACGTTTTGTAATCTACTCATGGCAAAATAGAAGGCCAAAAAATAAATTGAAAAAAATAATAAAAAGACACAACAATGAAAATTTAAAACTTAATTATCAATACATTTATAAACTTTTCATTGTTGTGCCTTTTTTATTTTAATTAAACAATTTATTTAATAATTAATAATTATTAAATAAATGTTAACGAACAAAAAAAAAAAAAAACTTGACCTTGAATATACCAACAGCTACGTCACGGTTAGTGAAAGTGAGAAATTAATTAAAAGCTAACAAAATCGTAATTTTTTTTTTAAATGAAACAAAGGTAGCTTTTCAGTTTAAGAATTGATTACATCAAATCTTTGTAGAGGTTCCCCGTCCATAAAAAAGCTTCCTCGATTATTAAATATGTAAAGAAAATTATCTTTATGAAATTGGGACTGCAGCCACCATTTTATTAAATATTTCAGAGTTTTTGTTTTGTTCAAGTTGACCTCAAAACGTATATTTCCATCAAAATATCGAATTTTTTGACGGAATCTCTCTCTCTATATATATAATACATAAGAGAAAGTAAAAACGAACACTAAATCATTATTTCTCATTTTTAAAGTGAAACTTTTATTTGATCCTCTAAAATTTTTTCGCTTGTCTATCAGCATGTCGCGTTACAACCCGTGACGTCAAAGGCCGTGACGCTAAAACCATGACGTCACAAAAATAGGAAAGTTGAAATTTAATATATATGACAAATTATAAACAAATACTTTTTTTTTTTTTTTTTTTTTTTTTTAAACATTCACACTTTTTTCTCATTCACCCTCACACACACATTCACACTGTCTTTTCGGCAGCTCAGGCCATATAAGACATTTACGATAACTGTTATTTATGAATTTATATATATTAGGGGGTCCAGGCATTTTTATTTAGGCCATCTGGTATCCAGATGGCTTAAATAAAATCATCGGACTGCCTGGGGTCCGAACCCGCGACGTTTGGTATATGAGGTTAGCACGCTAACCTCTACACTATGCCCCGTGGGCCAAACAAATACTTGTGAGATTTAATTATTCAATTTTTAAATTGATAAATAATAATTTTTAAAATAATACTAAACAAATATTGTTCTCAGTTTTTAACATGCCTCTATTGATTTCCCATTTTCCAATTATTAAGTTAAGATTAAAAACGCGATTTTAATACCCTTAATTGAATAATTTTCTTGAAAATTTTCAGTTAAACGTACAAAAAAAGTTTCACTTGCATCGTCCTTTCATAAAACCACACAATGATTTTTTTTTCTTCTTCTTCTTCTTTCCATAAACAGAAATAGAAAGAAGAAAAGGATGAAATAATGATCAAGGTGGTAGGTAGTCCGAAAGCAAGAGAAAGAGAGAGTGGATACAAAAGGCCACTCTCTCTCTCTCTCTCTCTCTCTAGTGAAATATAACTGCGATTTAATATTGAAAGAGATAGAAACACACACACTCTGTATCATTGGAAAAGAGAAGAGAGGTTATGTTATCTATTCGTAGGTGAATGATTGATCCAAGTCTATGAGAAATGATCTTCAATTCTTATCTTTTGATAAACGGATTGGCGATTGATTTATACGGATCCATTAAAGATTAAGAATAATAATCTGGTGTGATTGAACGCACAGCACTGTCAAGTTTCCCATAGCAAATTAGTTTCAAACTTGACCACTTGCAGTTTCGAGAATCTTAAATAAATACAAAATTTTATAAGAATTAGAAAACATTTTTTTTTTTTTTAATGTGTAAAAAGTTAAGGGGATTTGAATTGAAATTAACATGAAAATCCTCATATGGGGAAAAAATTTGTACCTCGAAACGATAACCGTTATTTGAGTAATATATATATTGGGGTCCAGGCATTCTTATTTAAGCCATTTGGTATCTAAATGGTTTAAATAAAATCATCGGACTACCTGGAATCCGAACCCCCGACCCTTGGTATACAAAGCAGGGCACGCTACCAACTACACCAAGTCCGAGGATGAAAAAATTATCATTGATATTCATAGGCGTAGCAGGGGTGGGGGGGGGGGTTGGGGTTTAAAGCCCCTATGTATCCCAAGCCATGATTAGATATTTAAGCTCTATAATACAAATTATATTTCATATAGGGTAAGAGAAAGTCTCTAGCTAAAAAAAAAAATGATTTATAAATGTCCTAAAATAATCTTAAATTTTTCAAATGTTTGAAAAAATTTTCTTGAACCCCCCTCCATTAAAAATTTCTGGCTACGCCTTTCCTATGGGAGAAATCGTAACTTTAAGAATTAATAACTCAAAAAGTTTAAGGAATCTCGGGATGAAAATAATTTTTCTGTAATCCCTAGAAGGTCATCTTTAAGAATAAATAAAAAAATTTCATTCCAACGGGAAGTTGCCCAGACATTAGCGAATTCATTGATCCAAAGCACATTTAACTCATAGCAAGTATATTTTCGCACACCTTACACATTTGAAACAAGACAATGAATGTGTCGGTGGCAATGTTGTTTTTGAGGTCACCACTCCCTCTGTATTTGGCCATTTGAATCCTCCAACTATATAGAAGGGAAAGGTCAAATGGCAAGCAACCAAAAGCAAACATTTGCCAGGAGTACAAAAGAGCACACGTTACAAAACAAACGGGGCCGTCTCAATCAAATACTTTTTCTCTCTCTCTCCTCCTCCTTCTTGCACGCATATATTTTAGAAAAGGATGCTTTTGTTTGTATAAGGGTTGTCTATTGGCGCTAGTAAGGAGTCAGTTATTTAAAGGGGTCTAGGAGCGACTCGAGCGAACCTACTTAAAAAAAAAAAAAAAACTAGACTATTATAAGGAATTTTTCAATGCGTTTTTTTAAATGAATTAAATTCATAAGAGATTATTGGGACATCGAGCTATAATTTTTTTAATGACTTATTAAAAAATTATCGTAATTAATTTTTTTGTTATCAAGCAAATACAAAAAAACAATCTATCCCAATAATCTTTAATTTTTTTTAAATTTAAAAATGAATTTATTGTTATTATTAATCACATATTAATTAAGAAAATTTTAAAATAAGCTTAGATGATTTATTTAAAAACCAACTGTCAAATTAGTTCAGCATTCTTGCAATAGATGGCAGGCTAGTGGTGAGCAAACGCTTCAAATTTATTGTTGTTCTCTATTCGGAAATTTTAAATTTCCCTCTCTGACTTAAAGTTTTAAATTCCCCTCTCTGATTTAAAGTTTTAAATTCCCCTCACTGACTTCACTTCCTCTAAATCTGGCCAGGGAACTCAGCTCTATTAAAGCCAACAACGCATTATTCAAAGTGGGTAATGCAATGGAGTAGTTCGGCTTTTAAATCTAAATAATTGCCTCTATTATAAACATTTTTTTTTTCCCTTTCGACTATTTGGGGTTATATATCTTTAATTTATAATTAAGTAATATCAAAAGCTTAAATTGCTCAAGAGTTCGTCTATTGCACCACAAAAGCTTTAATAAACAGACAAAAATAAATATTACTTGCATTTTAACCTGTATATTTTATTCCTGTAGTTTTAGGTGTGTGTGTGTGTGTCAGCAATGAATAAAGGAATAGATATTCAAACTAAAACATTTAAAAAAAAAAAACGCATGAAATACTTGCTATCCAAAAATATTAAAAAAAAAAATCAAAAATTCTCGAATACGGGTCTCTTTTTTTTTCGATATAGAACCCGTAAAAAAAAATTTCAGTTAGATCAAAAATATATCGGTCAGAAATTGTTCGGTTTATAAAAGAATTGACAAATCTTAACAAACAGACAAAAATAATTATTATTAGGAGAATTTTTAATTATAGACCACATTTTTGTATTAAATATTGATTAAAAATATAAAAACGTTTCGAATGCTTATTCTACAGCCGTTATCAAGTACTGTGCACTTGCTCCGACTCAACTGAACTAACTGTCATGTCCGTTACTTGCCTTTTTATATATATGCAGCGACGTCAGCGCCATCTGTCGGCATTTCAGTGAAATTAGATTCAAATTTTCCCGCTATTTTCATTTATTTCCAAGAAGTTAGTCAGATCTAATACAAAAATGTGGTCTATAATTAAAAATTCACCTAATAATAATATTTTAAACCACAAAAGCTTTAATAAACAGACAAAAAATAAATATTACTTGCATTTTTAACCTGTATATTTTATGCCTGTAGAGTCTGAGGTGTGTGTGTCAGCAATGAATAAGGGAATACGCCTGAAATACTTGCTGATTCCTTAATACTAATAATTTATCGGAAAATTAGCTTTTGAACACATTCTTTTGGTAGAGAATAAATATTAGCAAAGGAAGTGAGAGAGAGATAGAGAGAGAAAGGTGGATGATTAGAAGACGAAGAATTCCAAGCAAAAAAAAAGAGAAGAGTTTGAAACAAAGATCTAAAGACAGACAGACAGACAGACAATAGGCAAAAGTGTGATTAAAGGAAAGGAGAGGTGGTATTGACCGCCGTACGTACCGGTGGGTGATAAAAGAGAGAGAGAGAGAACGCAAAGGGTTCATTAGTCAGAAGAAGAAGAAGAGAGGGGGCAAGTTGACACAGACACCCAGTAAAAGGGAGAGAATCTTATTCCCTCAAACTCTTCTCTCTACTCATCACTCTTATCACCTTCTCTCTCTCTGGCTGGCATTCACCCTTAAATCTTTATCTCTCTTTCGTGTAGAGATTGATGAATTTGGAAAGTTGCGGGTTGTTACTTGCTTGAAAGGGGGGAGTATGCATAAGAAATGAGATTCATTGCAAACGTTTAAGTATTCCCACTAAATTCTCTCTCTTTTTTATTTTATTTTTAATTGTTTGTCGTTCATTTTCAAGATATTTGATTTTAATTTTTATTTTTTTCAATTTGTTCAGTCAACTTGTTTTTTTTTTTTTTTATTAATGATTTTCAATCATTTTTCATATACTTCGGTGATTTAATATTAATATACCCAGGATATGAAATAAAATTAATATAAAAGTTTATGAACAAATTACCAACTTTTAAACTTATCTTTTTCTTTGTGTGCCGCCAAATTTTGAAATCGTTAAAAGTGTACCGCGACAAGTTGAGAATCTCTGGTCTAAACGTTCTCAAATAACTCGACTACCTCAAGGAATTTTTATTAATATTATTTTATAATTATTTTAAGGAAACTTGAAATTATTCTTTTACATTTTATTTCACAAATCTAAATTTATTAAATTCTGGTTTGAAATTCGCGCTCTAAACTATTTAAATATTTATGAAGTATATTAAAGTCACACTAATTAAATAATTTTTATAAAGCAATTCAACTATATAGCTATAAAAATTAAAATTCAAATTAACAATTTAAAAAAAAAAAAATAATTAAGGCTCAAACAGACAGAACGCGAAATTCGCGACGCTCAGGCTACGCGCGCATTTCGCGGCGAAAGGCGTTTTTGCTAAGCCACACAGGCAGCGTAATCTGGGCGTACGATCCAGTATTGTGTATATGTTTCAACAACCTTTATTTAATGAATTTATAAATATTTTATAAATAAAGTATTATATTACGAAAGAAATAGAATATCATTGCAAAATTAGAATAAGATAATACTATTCAATTACCTCGATTCGGACTTTTTACTAATCATAGATTGGCTGCCAACAAAAAACATATTTATTACAGTCTTATTAAGACTATAATAGACTATAATATACCTTTAACTTAAAAGAATGGAAGGAGGTAGCAACCAGGAAGGAGTGTCTCCAAAACAATGAAACTCCCAGATATTCGCGACGTTTCGGTCCAAATTTATTTGACCATCATCAGGCAATCAGGCTACAATAGATTTTTATTCATAATTAACATCATTAACAATTAAAACATTAAAATGGTTGTTATTTTTAATTTTTTTACTTACAGTTGTCATATGTAAATTTATATAAATATATTTAATCATATGTTGCTTCGGACTTGTTAATGACATTAAAATTTTGCTCATCTGCAATCGAAGGCTTAGATATGTGAGGAAGTAATGACAATTTTTTTCAAACATTTGTCTTTATATATAATTATCAAAGTGGCCCCGATTATCTATCAATTTCTAATCTTTTTTTTACTGCTAATTTTGCTATTTCTTCTTTTCAGTTATTCCGAGTGATGGACATTTATTTATGCGTTGAATTATCAAATGTTAATTTCTACAACATTAAATTTATAACCGATCTTATATAAACTTTTTTATTTAAATTATATTACTGATTTCAATTTTCAAAAAATTCTTTTTTTATAAAACAATTAAGAAAACATCTCACGCCCTATATCACACAAGATTGATGTATAGGTATTGCTTAGGCCTATGCAATCCATTTGAAAATTTATGGCCTTTTGTCCGGCCATTTTTATAAATAATTTTTCGGCAAAAAGTCTCTTATCAAGGTTGTCAATCGAGATCAGTACTTTTGCGTTATCAAAGTCAAAGGAGTGCCCAAGCTCAGTGGAGTGGGTACTCAGACCGGTGTTAGTTTTTTTATTGTTAACGCTAAGTCGGTGTTCATAAATTCTTTGTTTAAAAAACCTAGATGTTTGTCCTATATATAAGCTAGTATTGGGTGCACAATCTAAACATTTAATCATGTATATTATATTTTTATATAATTCTATAGGGGTCTTATCTTTATTATTGAACAAGAAGGAGATGTTCGTACTAGTTTTATGTGCAATCTTAATTTCAACGTTTTTGAAAAGTTTTTTAATTTTTTCGGACACTGTAGGTATATAAGTGACGGTATGATAAATATTTACATCAGTACTGCTCTGGGGAGATGTGTTTAGCTGTGTTTTTGGGGTACGTTGTTTTTCCCTATAATCATTAATTAATCTATCAACAATATGTTTCGGATATCCATTGGACAAGGCCATCTCTTTAAAATTAGTCAAATTTTTATTAATGAATTCGTTATCACCCAGATTGTAGATTCTTCTAAGAAAATAGTTAAAACTATTTATCTTATATAGGAAGGGGATATTTGAGTAGTAATTTGTTATTCTTCCACTGTCAGTCGATTTTTTAAAAATATCAAATGCCAGTGAACCACTGTCCCTCCTTACTCCACACTCAACAAATATACCTTTAATATTATTTACTTTTATTTAGTTAGAGGCGAAAAAACAAGTGTTTTTAACTCTATAAGTTTTTCTATTTCATTATTCATCTTGATTATTTCGCCTGTTCGCGCGAAAGAGTTGTAAATTTGTGCAACTCGAAAAACCTTTCGCGTGAAATAGAGCGTTGACGTCGCGTAATTTCGCCTCCTGTGTGGCGGGGATGATACACTCTTGCCTTATACAACCGTTTCGCCCTTTCGCGGCGTTGAAAAAACGCCTTACGTCGCGAAATTCGCGTTCTGTGTGTTTGGGCCTTTAATTTTAAAATATACAAGAAATTTGTTTGGTTTACAACAAATTGAATTTTCTCATATACCCGATATGAATATTCATAAACAGTTTATTTAACAGACTTCTTATACTTGTATATGAATATTGCTTGAAAATTTCTAACAGTGTAGTTTATCTACTTCCGAATCTGTATTTGTATATGTATGTATTTTTTTATATTAATTGGCTTTTATATAATTGTATTTTTTGTATTGTATATAAAAGAAAGAGGGCGAATGGTCAATGACCTGAAAGAATTAAAAAAAAAACCCTCATTTATTGGTGGGTATGTCACAAGAGCGGATCCAGAAGAGTTTCTCGGGGGGGGGGGGGGGGGGGGGGGATTTGATGTGATTAGTCGCACAGCACACAGTTTTTTCTGACTTTCGGTACTTTAAATGTGCTTTCTGTACTTGTTTACCAGTATATATATATATATAAATTAAATTTTTAAGTATTAATTTTTAAAATTTTATATTAAAAATAAAATTTTATTCCCAAAAAAAAATATTTTTCTCAAATCTCGGAGGAGGGGGGGGGGGGATAATTATCTCCTTTACCCCCTGTATCCGCTCTTGGTACATCACAAGTTCTTATATATTAGAGGACGTATTTTTTGAGTAGCTTATTTTTAAAATTTTAATTTAGGCTTTTGACGATTATGTTTTTGTTTTGTTTTTTTTTTTTTCAAAAACAAAAATTCACAGCACCTTTATTGTGCTATCACGCCAGATTTATTTGTGGTATTACATTATTTTCTTATGTATTAGATCCATTTCATTTATTTTATTTATTTATTTTTTTTGCCATATAATACGTAACATGTTACGTAACTTGTAAGTTTTTAAAGTCAATTTTTTTTTTTTTTTTACTTTCTCGTATAGAGAAAGTATTGTTTAATTCTAATTCAAAGACACGCCCAAAAAATAGATTTTTTTTTTTACCATTTTTCAAATGGAATAAAATTATATATGTCAGAAGAAAAAAAATAAAATAATAACAAATAGCTAGGATAAAATTGGTCAATTAATTATTTTAATCGTTATAAACGTCCTGGTAACCTGCAATTCATAAAAGGATTGGATTTTGCCTAATAAATTAATATTAGAGCCGAATTTTCTTCATATTGGAATAAAAAAAGAGATTGAAACAATTCAATTAATCAAAATACATTTAACGATCTACATACAGGAATTGAAGAAATCTGCCGGGACTAACGGAATAGATGGATGCCACGTTAAGGTGCTGATTTTGAAGCTACCGACCTCAATTTTTTTTTAATTAAAGCTAAATATTTAAAATATGTACAACATAGAGAAGCCCTTTTTTTATTTTTTTAGATTAACCCCATTAAATAAAAAATATTTTTAAAAAATTCGGTCTATTTGCAAGAACGTATTTAACGGTTCGTTAAACCCTTTTGGTGGTTTAAACCTTCCGCTAAATAATTTTGGGTTGCAAGAACGTATTTAAAGGTGATTGGTTCGTAAAAGCTGTCTTTAAATTAAAGATTGAAATTCGGACCTTGAAACTACAGTATAAAGTATCCACTAACCTGATTTGTTTCATTGAAATAAGAAAGAATTTAGGTAAGGAATTTTTCAATGCGTTTTTTTTTTAAATGAATTAAATTCATAAGAGATTATTGGGACATGAAGCTATAATTTTTTTAATGACTTATTAAAAAATGATCGTAATTAATGTTTTTGTTATCAAGCAAATACAAAAAAATCCATCTGTCCCAATAATCTTTAATTTTTTTTTTTTTTAATTTAAAAATGAATTTATTGTTATTATTAATCACATATTAATTAAGAAATTTTTAAAATAAGCTTAGATGATTTATTTAAAAACCAAATGTCAAATTAGTTCAGCATTCTTGCAATAGATGGCAGGCTAGTCTAACAGACGATCCCCTAATAGCCTATATTTATATATTTTTATGCTTTTATAAAAGATACATAATATATAATAACATTTATAAAGTATTTATTATTAAAAGATCAATGAAATTCAACCAAATGCATTAAATATTATTAGCTACCATTCTGACATCTCTTGGCAAATTTTTGAATTACTTGATTTTTGGGCATACTTTTTATGACACACAACGCCCTCTTCTCGGGAAAAACATGCGTAACCACCTTAGCTCCTATTTCGCCTTAAGTGATAATTTAAGTAACATAAAAATATATAAATAACACGTGACAATAGCATGTAGCTTCTATTTTCACTTGGATGTTAAAAATCGTTAATATGACATTCCGCATATAAAATTATTATTCTTTAAAAAACAAAAAGAAAAATGATACAGTGTAAGGAAATAAATAAAAGGAAAAAAAAAAGGAGATGAGATGGTAGGCAAATAAGGAATGCATTAACACAAGAGAGAGAGAGGAATCATAATCCTTGGGCTAGATGGAAATATAAATTACACACGGCGGCCGGTTTTATACCGCGAAACCGACCACCCCACCAACAAACTCATCAGGAATAATTTATATACAAAGGATGGATGAATGCAAGGGAAGAAGAGAAGGGTCTCTCTTTTATTCTATCTAAAAATAAAAAAAAGAGAATGAGAGAGAGAGAGAGAGATAAAAAAAATCATCAAATTAATTTCTTTATAAATCTGATAAAATATCAACTAATAAATTTCAGAAATTGAATGTTATTTGGGTGCGATTATGTTGGAGCTGCGATAAGCGATAAGAGCGTCGATAAGAGCATAGCAAAGAAAATAGAAATATGCTTTTCTTTAGCTTTCCAAAAATCATTCATTCGTGCAAATCGGTTAATTATTAACGAAATAGTTAATCTAAGTCAAGTACAAATATAAGAATATTTTATGATAAAGATGGGTGTTTTGCTTAGAAGAGTCCTTTGGGTGTAGTGATAGCGCTGAAATAACAAGTTTATAATTTCGTTAATAATTAACCGATTTGCACAAAGGAATGATTTTTGGAAAGCTAAAGAATTACAAAATATCGTACATATTAGACATGGGTCGTTACTCGATTTTGCTGTACCAGGTACCAGCTGTTACAGGTACTTGTTCTGACCCGATACTTTTACCCGATATTTTGTACCCGAAACAAATTTCACCCAGCAACGCTAACTTTACATTAATTCAAGTCAATAAGAACTTGTCTGACATTTTTTCAAATGTTTTTTACGCTATTTATTCTTGTGTTGAGAACAAACTCATAATTATCCATTACTAAAGAGTTTTCCAAAGTGACTAAACTGACATTTTAATGTCTCCAAATTTAAAATGTCAATTTATATGCTGAAAATAAAATAAAAAAAAGATTTTTAAAAAATGCTTTTATTTAAATTGAACTAAAAAAGAGAGAAATAAAAAGAAATAATTTAATTGTTCTTGTTAAAATTTTTTAATATTTGACTTAAAATAAAAGCATGGGGCGCTTCGAAGTGATTCCGAGGCTCGCGCCCCACGCTTTTATTTTAAGTCATAAATATTAAAAAATTTTAACAAGAACAATTAAATTATTTCTTTCTTATTTATCTCTTTTTAGTTCAATTTAAATAAAAGCATTTTTTTAAAAATCTTTTTTTTTATTTTATTTTTATTTTAAGCTTTTTAGTCTTTTAATCTTATCAAAAATCATCAATATGATAAAGTACCACATTAGTTTGGCCTGTATTGATTTGGTTCAATTGAAAAATTATTCATTATCATAAAAAAATGACTCGTAAATATCAAAATTCAAAACTATAGTTAATAGGGCCTTATTTGCGTGAGGCTTCAAATAAAGTACCACATTAGTTTGGTCTATTTTGATCAAAACCACCATATAGTGGCGTCATCAAAAATGACTCTTAAGTATTACATTTCACACCTCTAGCCCATCGGGAAGTCTTTTGAAATTACATTAATTCGCGAAGGGTTTCAAATAAAGTACCACATTAATTTGGTCTATTTTGATCAAAACCACCATATAGTGGCGTCATCAAAAATGACTCTTAAGTATTACATTTCACACCTCTAGCCCATCGGGAAGTCTTTTGAAATTACATTAATTCGCGAAGGGTTTCAAATAAAGTACCACATTAATTTGGTCTATTTTGATCAAAACCACCATATAGTGGCGTCATCAAAAATGACTCTTAAGTATTACATTTCACACCTCTAGCCCATCGGGAAGTCTTTTGAAATTACATTAATTCGCGAAGGGTTTCAAATAAAGTACCACATTAGTTTGGTCCATTTTGGTAAAACCAAACTCACAATTTGCGTCATCAAAAATGACTCTTAAATATCAAATTTCACACCTCTAGCTCATCGGGAAGTGTCCTTAACAAAGCCATAAAGTTGGTGACCTTGAAAGAGTAAGTTAAATAAAAGCATTTAAAAATAATTAACAAATTTCTTTACCAGCGAACGAAATTTAATTTATTGCAGTTCATTATGTTTTTAAATTCACAGTTACATATATTTTTACTTTTTTAATGAATGTTTTTATATAAAAAAATAGTTTCAAAGTAAAAATCAGATAACTTATTTATTTAAAACAAAAAATTTTTTTTTTTCATTTCTGCTCTATTTCTTAAAGTGAATAAAAGAGAAATAATGTATTAGTAATAATTAGAATTGTATTTAATTATTATAGGGCCTAGTGAGAAAAGTCGAGTAAAAAATGTAAAAATGTATCGGAATGACGTTCGAAAAGCGCGCCAGAGCAATAGCGAAATTGCCCTGCCAGGGGTGAAGGGACGGGGCGGGGCGGGGCGTCGCGAGTTGAGGGTCGCAAGAGAGGAAAGAGAGAACAGGCGCAACGAAAACTGTATCGGGTAAAGAAGACTCTAAAGTGAACACCAAGTATGTGATCAATGCGCAAGCGCGAGATATCAGGTACGAGTGAGAAACGGATACGCGTCCAGTCGAGTATGCCCGAGTAGAGTGATACTCAAATAACAGATTCAAAAAGTATCTGTTATTTGCTCGGTATCCGTTTCTCACTCGTAGCTGATATCTCGCGCTTGCGCATTGATCAAATATTTTAGTGTCGTTTCTTTTACCGTTTTCGTTGCGCCTGATGCCTGTTCTCTCTTTCCTTCTCTCTTGCAACCCTCCCTCAAAACTCGCGACGCCCCGCCCCGCCCCGTCCCTTCTCCCCTGGCAGGGCAATTTCGCTATTGCTCTGGCGCTCTTTTCGAACGTCATTCCGAAACAGCTTTAGAACAGAATTTCTATTAAAACGTTATATTCTCTATATCTCTAAAACTAGAGCTATTCGAGCAAAACTGACGGCATTTTTGGAAAAAGCACGACGCATATACTCAGAGATCAGCTCAAAATATCCCCGATACCAAAATCACTGTTAGCCTGTGTAATTTTTACCAATTATGACAAAAATCTAACGCAAGGGTTGTTTTAATTAATTTTTCTCTATGATCCCATCATGATCCCTCGATGAGGCTTATATTATCTTTTAACCTTTAAGCAAGGACCATTTTAGAATTTTTTCAAAATTTTTTAAGTGGTATTTTTTAAAAAAAAATTATATTTTTGCACTTTTATGGCAAAAATCTAAATAAAGGGTTATTTTAAATTAATTTTTCTATATGAACCCATTATGATCCCATGATGAAACTTAGTTTTATCTTT
Organism: Euborellia annulipes; assembly: GCA_023213315.1. NCBI lineage: Eukaryota > Metazoa > Arthropoda > Insecta > Dermaptera > Anisolabididae > Euborellia > Euborellia annulipes. The sequence goes on from JAKCPI010001229.1 coordinate 286,714, forward strand.
AATCCTTTAAACAAGGATTATTTTAGAATTTTTTCAAAATTTTCGAAGGGGTACTTTTTTTGAGAAAAATTAATTTAAATTTTTGATTTTGAAATTAAAAAAAAATTTTTATTACCCCCTAGGTGTGTTGTATATCATTGGAAAGGGTGTCTAAAAAGTGGTAAAATGACACCTCATTCATCTCTCTATCTCACCTCTAAGTGATTTTATAGCAATTTAAATAGATGTGGTTAGGTCGATCTTTTACAACTTTAACACGCCATAATTTTTAAACGAGTCGAGATATCAAGTTGAAATTGGGGCTTTTTTCTTAGTCTCTATTGACTCCACCCTCCTGGGACCCAAATTTCATTGAAATCTGAGATGGTGAGGTTAAAAAGTGTATCGATTTGACGTGGAATATCAACTCTTCTTCAATTCAGTTAATTTTAGTATAATTGAATAAATTAAAATTCTATCTTCCTAGATATACTCATCGATCTAAGATTTCACTGCTGATGGCTATTCTTCACTTTGATTGAAACAAAAAAATTTATTATTATATTCATTTATTTCATTCATTTACAAAAAAAAAAAAAAATGAGATGTTCTGGAACAATGTTCCCTGGAACATATTTCTTACATTAAGAGGTTACATACATATTTATAGGATACACAAAAGTTCATACAGATCTCCAATCTCTTCCCCCGTCCATAATTCAATCACATTCAGGAAACAATCAGCATAATCGCTCCGACAAAAAAGAAAAATGACTAGATGACTATCACAGTTAAGATTGCAAGATAAAATGACTAGACATAGATTATCACAGTAGAATAGGCAAAAATAAAAATGACTAGACATACAATTTATCACAGTGGTATTAGCAAAAAGAAAAATGACTAGCCATAAAATTTATCACAGTAGAATTGACAAAAAGTAAAATGACTAGACAAAAATTTATCAAAGTTTATTTGAGAGAGGACAAAAATGACTAGACTATATCACAGTTAAGTTGGCAAAGAGTAAGTTAAATAAATAAAGTATGACTAGACATTATCACAGTTGGTCTGACAGAGCAATCATGACAGTTCATTCATAGAGCAGGAGCCGGAACAATCCCTTCTTGAACTCCGCAAGGGTGCGACACGTTCTGACATCCACCGGAAGAGTGTTCCATAAATAGCAAGCCGATATTTTAAAAGATCTTGCACACATCTCACAAGGAGTCCCCACGGGTTGTGGGTCACCGATTTTTTTCAAACTCATAGGATTTGAAGATTAGTATCTGGACATCAATTTCCCAAAGCAGTACGGTGCACTACTCAAGAACACTCAAGAAAATCGACTTTGAAGATCATCAAGATTTCCTAGTTGTATAAGTTTGGAAAATTTTATTTATATGTAAACAGTGTCTGGTAGCCGTGAGAGTAAGCGCAACAGTCTAGTAAACAAGGAGTCGCTAGTTCGATCCTTTTCCGGGACATTTTTTTTCTTTTTATTTCAATTCTCTATCCGTATATACAGTATCTCTCATACAGTATTAACATTTATAAAATTGAAATTAAATTAACAAATATTTTTTAAATTTCACAAATTAACATCTTTTATTTTTAATTACCACTCGTTACACACTAAAAATACTATTATAATATTTATAATAAATTAAAATTTGGTACAAAAATTAAAAACTATACTACTAAAATCTACAGTTTTCACCGCCGTGTTGTTTTATCGACTAGTCTTATATGGCCTAAGTTGCCGAAAAGACTGTCTGCATGTGTGTGTGAGTGGAAAAAAGTGTGAGTGTTTAAAAAAAAAAAGATATATGAAAATATATGCAACGAATCGTCTTATTTAACAATAAGATGTTTTTAATTTTTATACCAAATTTCAATTTATTATAAATATTCGTATTTTCAGTGTGTAACGAGTGGTAATTAAAAATAAAAGATGTTAATTTATATTGAAAAAATATTTGTTAATTTAATTTCAATTTTATAATATAGTTAATATGAGAGATACTGTATATGCGGATAGAGAATTGAAATAAAAAAAATAAAAAAATGTCCGGAACAAGCATCGAACTAGCGACTCCTTGTTTACTAGACTGTTGGGCTTACTCTCACGGCTACCAAACACTGTTTATATATAAATAAAATTTTCCAAACTTATACAACTAGGAAATCTTGATGATCTTCAAAGTCGATTTTCTTGAGTGTTCTTGAGTAGTGCACCGTACTGCTTTGGGAAATTGATGTCCAGATACTAATCTTCAAATCCTATGAGTTTGAAAAAAATCGGTGACCCACAACCCGTGGGGACTCCTTGTCAGTCTTGTGACGAGGGATATATAAATCATCAGCTCGCGATCTGGTGCTTCTCTCCCGAATTGCAGACTTGTACGTGAAAAGAGAGCGCAGGTAAGATGGACAATCCGTACTAAGAGTTTTATACAGGAGACATCCGAGAAAGTACTTTCGGCGATTAGAAATTGAGAGCCAATTTATGTCCCTGAGATACGGAGTAATGCGCTCTTCTCTCTCTCTCCTAACATCCCTTACAAATCTAACACATGAGTTTAGGGCTCTTTGAAGTTTTAGGTTCAGCTCCATTGATAGACCATTGTACACCACACAACCATAGTCAAAATATGGAAATATCAGCGTCTTGACCAACCGTTCCCTGAGAGAATGATTGAAAAAACTCCTATTCATCTTCAGTAGATAGAGGGTTTTATTCACCTTCCTTAGAATATGATGGGTGTTATCGTTCCAGTTGAGAGATTTATCAACAATAACCCCTAGACTAGTGATAGCGCTTGAGAAAGGAATCACAGATGTACCCACATAGACATTGGGCAAAGAGTCCAAGCCAGTCAGCAACCTCCCACTCGCCAACAGCATCACCCTAGTCTTAGCAGCGTTCAAGGATAGGCAGTTCAACTCCGACCACCTACATATTGCCTCTATGTCAGCATTAATCTTTGATGTTGCCAAGTCGAGTTCAGAAGATGGACAATCAAGATATATATGCAGGTCGTCGGCATAGAGAATGTATTTGCTATGTGAAATATATGATGATATATCGTTGACATATAATGAGAACAGAAGAGGCCCAAGTATAGATCCCTGAGGAACTCCACAGGTAACTGGCAGAAAGTCAGATAGATTGTTGCGAGAATCAACTACAGCTTGCAGCCTATCCTTCAAGTAAGACTCGAACCATAGTAGGGAAGCTCTTGAGAAACCAAGGCCTCTCAGCTTAGAAAGCAACAGAGCGTGATTCACTGAGTCGAACGCTTTGGAGAAATCAAACTGGACGAGTATGGTGACCCTTCTCTGATCAAAGGATGTTTTAATGTCATTGGTTAGCTTAAGAAGAGCTGTCTGAGTGCTATGGCCTCTGCGAAATCCAGTCTGCAACGGATCAAATAAATTGTTGGCATGCAAATAGTCAGTCATCTGGTTAAAAATAATTCTTTCCAGAGGTTTCGAGAGAGCACAAAGAATAGAGATTGGTCTAAAGTCGTTAAGATCTCTAGGATTACTCTTCTTCAGTAGGGGACGTATGATTGACATTTTCCAGAGAGAGGGAAAAGTTGAGTAAGTCAGTGAGTGATTATATATGTCCAAAAGACAGGGGACGACAACGGGTAAAGATGTTTTAATTATCCTTATCGAAATATCATCAATTCCCCTGGCAAGGGAACTAGTTCCAGATATACCTTCCATCAACGTATCCAGAGTGATATGTTTAAAGTAAAAATCACCATCAGAAAATCTATATGCTCCAGAATTGGGAAGCACAAAGCTCATCACCTCAGGGCTTTCGTGAGGACCACGCTCGGAGAAATGTGAGTTGAGCAAGTCAACGGTAAACTCCTGGGGTATCGTGTTTTGGTTAGACTTAATTAGTCCCAGACGTCTCAATTGTTGCCAAATCGCTCCAGAATTTTTCAAATTCATAAATTTTTCATAATAATACCTTTGTTTTGCCTCTTTCAGTTGAGATTGAACAGTATTTCTTAGGCTTTTAAAATTATTATATATATAGGGATTTCTAGATCTTACGAAGTATCTCCTCAATCGGTCTCTCTCCCTCATCAACGATCTCAGCCCCACCGAGATCCAGGGACAATACAATCCTCGAGGTCTGACCATTCTTAAGGGTGCATGATTGTTTAGTGTTGTGAGTAAGTAGTTATTAAAGTTTTCTACTTTAGTGTCAATCGAATCCTGTTCTAATACCTCACTCCAGTCAAGGGATTCAAGCTCCTGCAGAAATGATGCAGTATCAAAATGCTTAGGGCCGTATTCATAATTGAAACTTGTTTTCGTGCTTAAGTCTGACTCCATGAAGTAAGACTTTTTTGAACAAGTCGATCTAGTTCGCTTATGATTTCATAAACATTATTCAAGCAAGACTTTTTGAAGTCAGAGTTCCAATAAACATTGCTTGTTTGCCAAACCAATTGCTTCGTCAAGTCAACGACTTCGGCTATTCTCGGCTCCGATCGGATACAATCGGCAACCTTCGGCTAATATGGCGAGTCAAAAATTTCAAAGAATAAAATAATACAGAAATATTATATTATTGTGAAAAAATAATTTGACGTTTTGTGAAGTAGGCAACATAATAAAAATTGAAATTAATTTAAATAAATACTATAAATTAAAACATTTAATTAAAAATAATTAATTTTTTTACAAAAATATAAAATTAAAAAAAAAAAATAAATAAACAAGGACAGCTGAATTAAAAACCTTTTTAGGTTAAAAACTATAATAAGGCCTTAATATACATAGAAATATATATTTATTAATAAAAAAAATATATAGACACATCATTTGGAAAAAATAAGCTAAGAATTGTTCTTAAATATCTTTACAAAGGATTTTTGGTTTCTTTAGGTAAATAACAAATATTACATGTACAATGAAGATTATGATTTATAACCATCTGAACTGAATGTTCAGTCGAAAATTGACCTGCAACCAAAAAACTACCGTGTTTTATTTTATTAACTATCAACACTTTAGTTCATCATAAAAAACACTTCCACAATATAAATTTAAATCATAATTGTGTGTGCAAGTCCATCTAAAATAAATATTTTAGTTATTATTAAAGATTATATTCCAAATGTAAATTTAAATAATTAATAGTTATTTAAAACAAAGTATTCATTTACCTTTTATAATAATATAATAATGCTCTTCTTTTTTTATAAACTATAATTTCCAAAATAGAACTGCAAAACAATATATTTTTATTAATTACTATATTCCAAGTGGAAATTTGAATAAATAATAATGTTATTTAATAATAATTTAATTTAATAATTAATTCTTACCTTAATTTTTTACTTTTATGATAATTTGAAAATTAAAATCTGACAACTGCTGTCAAAAACAAAGACTCAAGTCACCTCTCGACTTGACTTGTTAAATTCTGACTTGTTTGCTATCTAGTCCGCATGAAAAATCACTATGAAATCGAACGAACTTATTTGAAACTAGTCTTGGCTTAAGAAATAACTCTGAATAACGAAAACATCGAATAAGTAAGGGTTAGTGACCTTGGTAACAAGTCTTTACTTTGTCAAGTCTCCGCCAGGTGTTGCTTGTTTGCACTGACTCAAAGGATTGCTTGTTTGTGACTATGAATCGAAAGTGAACTTAAGCAATTACTTTAGTCTGACTTGTTCAATAAGTCTCGATTATGAATACCGGCCTTAGAGTCACAGATTGTTAATCGTTTGTTTATTGTATGGTCACCTTTAAAATAAAACATTAATACTTGCTGGGGCTAAGCTTATCAATTTTTATTTTTTATCTAAGGCTTTTAGTCAAATCATAGGTTCTCAACGTGGGCGATAACGCCCCCTTGTGGGCTTTTGAGACTTTCAAGGGAGGGTGGTCAGTAGAAGAACCAGAGAAAATTAGGGGGCAGAAGGGGCGTGAACATATTAAAAAATATTAGGGTCCGACCGAAACTTGTATTTTCTATCAGGGGCGTATATAGAAATTTTTTTCGGGGGGGGGGGGGGGCGTTAACTCAAAAATTTTTCTGCGGAAATTTTTTTTTAAAGAAACTAAATTTTTGCCGCCTTCGGAACATTTCTCCTTTTGTGGAACCTAAGTTTTCCGCCCTGCGGGGAAATTTTTTCCCGGCCGTGAAAATCATTTTACCTTTTTTTTTTAGGGAGACCAAATTTTTTGGCCCCGTTTCCACCAAGCCGAAAATTCAGGATTCGGCCGAAACCGAATATTCGGTCGGTCCCTAAAAAATATAGTCTAATAAAAAAGGCAAAAAGTAAAGTAAAAATTAATATCGTTTAATTTTTGTTATTGTAGGTATTGTATTAATTTTTATCACGTGGATTTAGTACTGTAGCAATGTTGGTAACTAAAAAGAAAAATCTGCTTCATGTTACTGAACGCGGCGGCGACTTAGACGGTTGTTTTAAGTCAAGGTTAGATTTTGTTTATAATTTCGTTAATAATTAACAGATTTTCACGAATTAATGATTTTTGGAAAGTTAAAGAATTATAAACTATCGTAAATATGTTTTTTTTGCATCCAGGCATAGGCGCCGGAACTGGGGGGGGGGCAAGGGGCATTGCCCCCCCCCCGGCATCCTACAAGGGGGGCAGAGGGGGGGCAAAATTTCTTTTTTATTTCATTTATTTTTAAAAATGATACATTTTTACTTTTGAAAAATAAAATCTTCTAAATTAAAAGAGTAAGAAATTCATTTTTTTCCAAATTTTTTTCCAAAAACTTTTGAGAAAATCACTACCAAATTTATTTTATTAAAATTGTAATTTTATTTAAAATTTTTAAAGTTTTATAGTAGATTTCTTTTTGTTTTATACTATTTAAACATATTAAATTATTTTTATTTTCTAAAAAAAAAAAAATTTTGCCCCCCTGATTTAAATTCGTTCCGGCGCTCCTGCATCCAGGGATGGTAAAAATTCTATTAGGTGTGTCCAAAGTTAGAAAAAACTGTAAAAACTCGATTTTCTAAACCTTGCATCATTAAACCAGCTCTGATTGGACTGAAACTTTATATTTCTGTGTTTCAAGCTTGAGAGGAAATTTTCTAATAAAATGTAATTTTCTCTATAGTAAGTAAGTAAGTAAGTAAGTAAGTAAGTAAGTTTATTTGTTCCAGCTAGTTCGCTATACAAATTGAGTGAGTTTGTTACATTATATTATTCTTTTTCTTTTCTCATGCTACATATAATTTCATATACATTTTATAAAAACAAGCATCTCCTACATTTTTTTTTTTTTTTCTTTCACTTACAACATTTCTCATACTTCTTTATACAAAACTTTCATAAATACAGTATTACAAAATTACATCTTAAATTAATTTACCAAATTTCTCATTTTTATCACTTCCTCTACAAAATAGCTTACATTATTTAACTTTTTTAAATCATCAATGATTAATAATGTTGGTAAATTTGTAAATTTATATTCCCTTAAGTACCTTTCCCTACTGGGTTCATACATGGGACAGTTGAATATTATGTGAGTTAGATTTTCTTTTTCTTTTAAGTTACACATAATGCAATTTTGGGTGGGGTTGATTTTACAAATCTGATCCTTATATATGAGTTGTATGTAATATTTATCGTTGCTGAGTCTCAGTTGGGCAATGATTCTATGTTTCCTGATTGTGGCTCGTATCAGTAGGTAGCTTGCTGGGCCGTTTTCCGGGAAGATTTCTTTGTAGTAGTCGTTATATTTAGACTTCTCTACTCTTGCTTTTGTCTCATTTTTTTTCTTGATTTCAAATTTTTGAATAATTTCGTTTAAGTTTTTCTCGTTAATATTTTCTGGAGTTATATTAATTGGCTTTAGCATTTTTTTTACCTGTGAGTACCAATTTAGAGTTTTATTGTAGTCGTTTGAGATACTATCCAGATATTTTAGTCTGTTTAGGCATATCTTGGGAATTCTGTCTGATGACATTTTTTGTAGTTTTATCCACCAGTTTATTATTTTTTTTATTATTGATACCTGTATAGTATTCGCACCTGTTTCCAGTTGAATATAATCGCTTGGTGTTGTTTTTGGTACCTGAAGTAATGATTTTATAAATTTATTTTGTGTTTGTTCAAGTTTGTGGCAATTTTCCAGGGCCCATATTTCTGCGGCGTATAGCATTGTTGTATTCACCATTGTGTTCATTAGTTTCAATTTTGTTTCCCAAGAGTCCGATTTTGTCATTGTTAGAATATTTCTTACGTTATTGAATGCCGTTGTTGCTTTTGCTGAAAATTTCTCCGTTGCGAGTTTGAAATTGCCCGTTGCTGACAGGGGAACACCCAGGTATGTGTAGTGATCAACGATTTCTATTTTCTTCCCGTTATAATAAAATTCTTTCAATTTTCTGCAATTTGCAGTTTTCCTGAATGGGATGATTTTTGTTTTACTCAAATTTACCCTTATTTTTTTTTCCTTAGAATAAGTCTCAAGAGTTCTAATTATTTTCTCCATTTCTATCTCTGTATCGGCCATAAGTACTAAATCGTCAGCGAAAAGCAATTCTAACATTTCATTAGTTCCATCTATATTTACTCCTCTGTGTCCCTCTTCCTCAAAATATTTTTTCATATCATTTATATATAGAGAAAATAGGTAAGGACTCATGGGGTCTCCCTGTAACAATCCTTTGCTTATTTTAATTTCGTTGGAGCTTTTTTCTTTCCATTCAATTATCATTGTTGCTTTGCTGTACATGTCTTTTATTAGGTTTATCATTTTTCCGCTCATTCCTAGCGCGTATAATGTTTCAAATAATTGTTGATGTTCTATCGAATCAAATGCCTTTTCGAAGTCAACAAATAATGCATATAGATATCTTCCCTTTAGTCTTGTATTTAGATAGATGATTGAAGTTAATGCAAATAGATTGTCTATACATCCTCTCTGTTTTCTGAATCCTGCTTGGTTTTCTGAGAAGATATTATCCTCTTCAGCCCATCTTCGCATCCTTTCAGACAAAATATTATTAAATAGTTTCGCTATGTTATTTATCAATGCAATATTTCTATAATTTGCTAAATTTTCTTTTTCTCCCTTTTTATGAATTAATTTCATCTGTATTTTTGACCACTCTTTGGGGTAACTTTCTTTATTTAAAATCGTGTTGAATAGGTTTTGTAGATAGTGAACCCACTCCGGTGTAAGTAATTTAAATAATTCGTTTTTTATATTGTCCGTTCCAGCCGCCTTTCTTTTTTTACTTCTTTTAATACTATTTTGTACTTCTTCGAGTGTGATTTCTTGGTCCAAAAGGGGATGTTTTGGCGTCACGTATCTGGTAAGGTTAATTTCTTTAAATTTAAAATAATCTTTGTAGTATTTTTCCCACTGGTTAATCGTAATATTTATGTTATCATCGTTCCTCCTTATGTTTCTCATTTTCCTTACTAGGTTCCAGAATTGGGGTCCATTCTCTATTTGTGCCATTTGGTTTGTTATCTCCTTGTTGTAATTTATTTTTGCTTGTTTAATAGTAGATATATATGTTTTCTTTGCTTCTAAATATTTTTTTAAATTTACTTCCGAAGGGTCTGCTTTCCATATTTTGTAGATATTTTTAGTATTTTTTTTCTCTCTCAAGCATTGCCCGTCAAACCACATTTTGCTTGCTCTAGCATTTTTTCCCCAGGTTTTTATTATATATCTCGATTCTAAGGCTGCGTTTTCCATTACTTTTATCATGTTTTGGTATAGTTGGTCCGCATCCTCAGAATAGAAGTAGAGATTAGACCTTGATTCTTCCAGCTTTATTTGATAATTTATTTGAGTTATTAAGTTTTCTTGAAGAACATATGTTATTTTTTTTATGGTCGTAGTGTCCTGTGTTTTACTGAGTTCAGAAATCTTATTGTAATCTTGAACTTTCACTAAGTTAGTGAGGTGGCCTGAATGTAGGAAGGTATTCACCATTTCCATATCCGTGAAATCCCTGACTGTTTCTTGGTTGATCCATACTAAATCAATCGTGCTCTTGCCATTATATGTTATGCAGGTGAATTCACCCTCGTTATCCGAAAATGATCTTCCATTTGTCAGCAAAAAGCCACTAGCCTCCATCATTTCCACTAGTTTCCTTCCTCTTTTATTTATTGTGTTATCCTTATAGTTCCTTCTTGCTTCTAAATTTGTGTCGGTTAGGATTTCTTCATCGTATTGATTAAGTTCTCCCACTCTAGCATTGAAGTCTCCCCCCATTATTATTTTGTCCTTCGGATATAATTCTTGTAGATAGTTTAGGTTTTCTTCTAAATTATTCATTTCCTGCTCCATATCAATGTTGGGTTTGAAATATGCGGTTCCGATAATGTAATAATCTTGAGCACTCTTGCATCTAATAAGAATAAAGTTTTCGTCAACACATAATTTTGTTATTTTTTCAAATCTATTTTTTTTTGTAAACATAATAATTCCTCCGCTTGCTCTTCCAAATCTGCTCTCTTTTGTTCCTTTTATGTTTATATTTTCAAAATTTTGTAAAAATGGTGGATTCAAATAGTCCTCTGATGTCAAATGTGTTTCTACTAATCCAATAATATCTGTATTTTGTAGGTGTGATTCTTCTTTCCTCGATAAGTTAAGTAAATTTTTTATCCCTCCTATATTTGAGTACATTACAATTATTTCATTTTTTCCATTTTTTGTTATATGTTTCTTTGGGAAATTTCTTCTTTTCGATGTCCGTTTTTTGGAACCTCTACCAATGATAAATTTTTCATCTCGTCTTCTTTTACACTATATAATACACTATCTATCAGCATCGTGTTCTTCATCAATTTATATTTTTTATTTTCCCTCTTCGCTTCTTTCGCCTTTTCTAGTAGAAACCTCTTTGTTTTTCTCTCGAAGAACGTTAGGTCTTCCTCTATATAGATTTCTGACCTTTGGAAAATTTTTTTGTCTTTTAAAATCTTGATTTTATCTTCATACTTATCTAAATTAATTAATATTGGCCTCTTGTAGTTTTCCTTCCTCCTTCCCATTCTCTCTGCTTTATTTATTTGGATTTTTTTGTTGTTAAGTCCTTTGTCCAGAATTTCGTTCATTAAGCTCATCGTGTCTTCTTCTTCTTCACTCTCTCGTAGCCCTTTAACTATTAAATTGTATCTTTTCTCTTCCTTTTCTCTCATATGCCATATATCTTTCAGTTCCTTGTTTTCTCTTTCTAATTTATCTACTTTATTTTCGAGTTCTCGTATCTTTGCGTCTCTTTCCTTATGTTCCTCCTCCAATCTTTCAAATGCTTTTATTTAACTTACTCTTTCAAGGTCACCAACTTTATGGCTTTGTTAGTAGGACACTTCCCAATGAGCTAGAGGTGTGAAATTTGATATTTAAGAGTCATTTTGATGACGCAAATTGCTGAGTTTGGTTTTACCAAAATGGACCAAACTAATGTGGTACTTTATTTGAAACCCTTCGTGAATTAATGTAATTTCAAAGACTTCCCGATGGGCTAGAGGTGTGAAATGTAATACTTAAGAGTCATTTTTGATGACGCCACTATATGGTGGTTTTGATCAAAATAGACCAAACTAATGTGGTACTTTATTTGAAACCCTTCGCGAATTAATGTAATTTCAAAAAGACTTCCCGATGGGCTAGAGGTGTGAAATGTAATACTTAACGAGTCATTTTTGATGACGCCACTATATGGTGGTTTTGATCAAAATAGGCCAAATTAATGTGGTACTTTATTTGAAACCCTTCGCGAATTAATGTAATTTCAAAAGACTTCCCGATGGGCTAGAGGTGTGAAATGTAATACTTAAGAGTCATTTTTGATGACGCCACTATATGGTGGTTTTGATCAAAATAGACCAAACTAATGTGGTACTTTATTTGAAACCCTTCGCGAATTAATGTAATTTCAAAAGACTTCCCGATGGGCTAGAGGTGTGAAATGTAATACTTAAGAGTCATTTTTGATGACGCCACTATATGGTGGTTTTGATCAAAATAGGCCAAACTAATGTGGTACTTTATTTGAAACCCTTCGCGAATTAATGTAATTTCAAAAGACTTCCCGATGGGCTAGAGGTGTGAAATGTAATACTTAAGAGTCATTTTTGATGACGCCACTATATGGTGGTTTTGATCAAAATAGACCAAACTAATGTGGTACTTTATTTGAAACCCTTCGCGAATTAATGTAATTTCAAAAGACTTCCCGATGGGCTAGAGGTGTGAAATGTAATACTTAAGAGTCATTTTTGATGACGCCACTATATGGTGGTTTTGATCAAAATAGACCAAACTAATGTGGTACTTTATTTGAAACCCTTCGCGAATTAATGTAATTTCAAAAGACTTCCCGATGGGCTAGAGGTGTGAAATGTAATACTTAAGAGTCATTTTTGATGACGCCACTATATGGTGGTTTTGATCAAAATAGACCAAACTAATGTGGTACTTTATTTGAAACCCTTCGCGAATTAATGTAATTTCAAAAGACTTCCCGATGGGCTAGAGGTGTGAAATGTAATACTTAAGAGTCATTTTTGATGACGCCACTATATGGTGGTTTTGATCAAAATAGGCCAAATTAATGTGGTACTTTATTTGAAACCCTTCGCGAATTAATGTAATTTCAAAAGACTTCCCGATGGGCTAGAGGTGTGAAATGTAATACTTAAGAGTCATTTTTGATGACGCCACTATATGGTGGTTTTGATCAAAATAGACCAAACTAATGTGGTACTTTATTTGAAACCCTTCGCGAATTAATGTAATTTCAAAAGACTTCCCGATAGGCTAGAGGTGTGAAATGTAATACTAAGAGTCATTTTTGATGACGCCACTATATGGTGGTTTTGATTAAAATAGACCAAACTAATGTGGTACTTTATTTGAAACCCTTCGCGAATTAATGTAATTTCAAAAGACTTCCCGATGGGCTAGGGTGGAAATGTAATACTTAAGAGTCATTTTTGATGACGCCACTATATGGTGGTTTTGATCAAAATAGACCAAACTAATGTGGTACTTTATTTGAAGCCTCACGCAAATAAGGCCCTATTAACTATGGTTTTGAATTTTGATATTTACGAGTCATTTTTTTATGATAATGAATAATTTTTCAATTGAACCAAATCAATACAGGCCAAACTAATGTGGTACTTTATCATATTGATGATTTTTGATAAGACTAAAAGACTAAAAAGCTTAAAATAAAAATAAAATAAAAAAAAAGATTTTTAAAAAAATGCTTTTATTTAAATTGAACTAAAAAGAGAGAAATAAGAAAGAAATAATTTAATTGTTCTTGTTAAAATTTTTTAATATTTATGACTTAAAATAAAAGCGTGGGGCGCTTCGAAGTGATTCCGAGACTCGCGCCCCACGCTTTTATTTTAAGTCATAAATATTAAAAAATTTTAACAAGAACAATTAAATTATTTCTTTCTTATTTCTCTCTTTTTAGTTCAATTTAAATAAAAGCATTTTTTTAAAATCTTTTTTTTTATTTTATTTTATTTTTTTGTGTCTTTTAACTTAGCTTAAGGGCTGTAGCTGTTGGCGAATGTCTTGGTGAGCTCGCTTTGTCGTCCAGCTGGTTAGCGTTGTTTGAGATGCCTAGTAGCGCGTTTGTTCCGCTATGAGAGAGGTGAGACGATCTTCATGTGGTGACAAGTTGTTAGAGGTGCCGTGTTGAGAAAATGTTGTCGATGTTTCGGTAAGCTGAAGTCCCCCGTCGAGTTGTCAACGAGATCTCCCAATGTTGTTGTACAACAAAATGTGCCACGGAGTCCTTAATGGGTGGTGTTATGTAGTAGTGTTGAGAGAGGGCGTTGTCGATTTCGTTTGTTGTCGATGTTTCGGTAACCTGAAGACCCCCTCGTCGAGTAGCCAATGAGGTTTATCAACGTTATTGTAGAACAAACAATGCCACACAGTCCTTAAAAAGTGTTGTTATGTAGTAGTGTTGAGAGAGGGCGTTTTCGATTTCGTTGGTTGTCGATGTTTCGGTAGCCTGAAGCCGACTAGCCGATGAGACCGAACCGTTGCACAATGTTGAGAGAGGGCCGTTGTCGATTTCTAGTTCACAATGTAGGCAATTCTGTTTTATTTCTTCTTTTGCTTTTTTTCTTAAATTTTATTTTTCTTCTCGGAGCAATCATTGAACGTGACCGCTCTGGGTGACTGCTCTAACTCAACTCCCAATTTTCTCTATATCTCTAAAACTAAGACCTGATGGCATTTTTGGAATCAGCGCCACCCATTTACTCAGCGATAGCTCTAAATTTTAATGCTCCAGATGGCCTGCTTATTGATTAAATAAAGTGATCCGAAAAATCTCTATTTTTGTTATTTTCTTCTTTAGCAGGCTTATTAATTTAGGCCTATATTGTAATGCAATACAACATTTAGTGCTCGCAACAAGCTTTGGTGAAAAAAAAAAAATTATTTTCGACTTTAACAACACAGGGCATTTTTTTTCTTAAAAGTGGAAAATGCGCACTCAATCTTTGGGATCATCTTTCATTTCTTGAAATAAATAAAACTTTTTAATAAATATTTTAGGGATCTAAAAAAAAAGAATAAAACATGTTATATTGATTACGAGAAATCGAATTCTCTATTTTATCTCTCAAACAGATAAAATTGTGTTTTATCTTTTTAAATATTGACATTTCTGCAAAATTGTGACCTTAGCATAGAAAAAAAAAGATTAAAGATTTATTATCTTACATCAAGTAATATAATAAATTATCAGGGGTGTCAAACTGTGTATACGGTCCTATAAATAAAACAAACTTCTCAACCGTCTATTTATAAGTATATAAATTAATACCTGTCCATATGTAAATCCCACCAACAAAAACATAATTTGAATTATTGATTAATTCATCTAAAAATGTTGGAGAACTCTCCCTCTAGTACATTGCACGTCAAAAATAGAGGGGCACCTTGTCTTTTCATAAAAAGACCTGTTCTAATTTATATTAACGATACCGTAATTTATTAAACATTTAATATGAAATATTTTAGACATTTCTAAGTAAAACACAAATCCATATCATTTTAATAAATAATTACAATTTAAATAAAATAAAGACAATTTTTATTTACTGTAAATTTCTAAAATTTTAAAATAATTTCTCCATTTCACTTTTTTTTCTGTCTATTTTATTGGAAATTCTTATAAAAACAAAATTTATAATTTTTTTTTTTTTTTTACATTCACACTCACACACACATTCACACAGTCTTTTCGGCAACTTAGGCCTTTTAAGACTTTGACGATAACCGTTGTACTTAATATATCAATTTGGGGTTCAGGCATTTCTATTTAAGCCATCTGGTATCCAAATGGCTTAAATAAAATCATCGGACTGCCTGGGTCCGAACCCGCGACGTTTGGTATAGGAGGGAGGCGCTCTACCTACTACGCCAAACTCGGGGGCAAAATTTATAATTAATATCGAACAAAACATATCGAGATTATGTTGATTTGTCCTTCAAATTGAAAATCGACAATTTTTATTTATTTTATTTAAATTGTATTAAATTCAGTGGCGTAACGTACACCCCCACAAACCCTGCGATGCGGGGGGCCCCGGACCTTGGGGAGCCCTCGGGCCGGGCCGGGCTAAAAAACTGTGTCTCAGGGCTCCAGTAAAAACAGAAAAATTTAGATAAAAAAAAATGAAAATTTCTCTGTGAGAGGGCCGGGTAAAAAGGGAAAAATTGCCTTCGGCAAGAGAAAGTTGTGTTCTGTCACACCAGATTTTTTGTTTCGACATATATTTAGTTTTCCACCGATGTATTAGAATTCAAGATGTAAAATTTATAAACGTGGGAAAATATTTATATTTTGTTACCATGGCAACCATTTCTCCTATCTTTTCTATGGAGTAAGGGAGACTGTTGTACCTTGGACCACTTTTTACATTTTATTTTTTTACGCCAAAGTTTTTTGAAATTATAATACTTGAACAGGATCCAGCCATAGTTTAAACCTTTCAGAACAACATAAGATATTGATAAATTATATATTTGTATAACTTTAGACAAGATAAATTAAAATCTATTGATATGTAAATTGGTCCATGGTACACGATGTTCGTGTATCTTGGGACAGACCTCTTGTACCCTTTATAGAGATTAATATACATATTAGGCATAACCAGGCATTCTTATTTAAGCCATTTGGTATCCAAATTGCTTAAATAAAATCATCGGACTGCCTGGGGTCCGAACCCGCGACTTTTGGCATACGAGGTTAGCACGCTAACCACTACACCAAACCCCGAGGGCCCTACAAGCATTCTTCTTCATCACTGTCCTCGTTATCAGTGGATACAAGACTTAACGCTTCATCTGAATCAGAGGAGGAGCTTGATTTCTGCACAACACATGCGTTACAACGTCTTGGACCAGCGGTCCAAGGTACACGATGACGTTTGTATCCAAGGTACACGATGGTCTCATTTTAAGCAAAAATGGCCACCTACAAGTAAATACCTAACCAATTTTCAAAACAGAGTGAGCGTTTTACTCACCAAAAAATGCGTTATCCACGTACTCAGTTAGTAGAAATGCTAGTACCAACTTCCCGGAAGCACGGACATTCAACCGACAAACGAAAATTTTACTTTTACTATTAAAATAAGACTTTTGCTACGCAAAACCGAAAACAGAAACTGACAGCTGCAAAACTCAACCTATGCACTGGTTTGACCACAGTGGTTAAAAGGGATCACCCGGAGTCCGCTAGGTTGCATCACTTACTAGATAAGTGGACTGGTCCAAGGTACACCATGTCCTAGGTACAAATCAGTCTACTCCTACAAGAGTAAAGTGGTCTTCAGAAGATTTCAATCACAAAATGAGAATATACATTTTATTGAAGATCTAAAAAATAATTATGAGTTTGAAAAAAAATCGGTGATCCACCACCCGTGGGGACTCCTTGTCAGTCTATCTGGATTTTAAATTTTACCCCTCTATATCTCCCGAACTGTTCACTTTATGTATGTATGTACTAGACCATTTTTGTTTGTAATTTATTTTCGATTATTTTTGTATTGATGAATATTTGCGGAAAAGCGCATAGTTTTCGAGATATTTGCGAAAAATCAATTTCCCGCAACTTTACCGGCTTATTCCCGCTAAACGCCCCGGAACTGCAAGTGCTGACTCTAGAATATCTTTCCATCACTAAAATGCAACATATTCTGAAAATATTAGCCTTCAGAAGACTCTTGCCCATTTTTGTCGCCATTATTTTAATTCTTAATTAGAAATGAAATGAAATACATAGATGCAGACTTATTTTCTAATTAAAATTAGAATAATTAATTCAAAAATATTGAAATCAAGAACATCGTCGAGATACAGAGATTTTCTTTTGCTGTTTATCAGACTATAAATAATTGAAAGAGATAGAGAGAGCCCTTTACGACTTTAAATGACCTCAGTTGGAAATTTAATTTGCAAGACTTAAGTCAATATTCATGTGTGCAGCACATATATACACATATATTTTATCAATAATAATGTAATTACATAGAGAGTTACTTTGTTTGCGAGAGAGAGAAATCATTATCATTGTTATAGAACCTAAGTATGCATATACGATTATTGTTGGGTCTTGAAATTGAAATTCGTTTAAGGGGGGTTCAGGAGCGACGTCTAAACGTACTTTAAACAACTAGACTATTATAAGGAATTTTTCAATGCGTTTTTTTTTTAATGAATTAAATTCATAAGAGATTATTGGGACATCGAGCTATAATTTTTTTAATGACTTATTAAAAAATTATCGTAATTAATTTTTTTGTTATCAAGCAAATACAAAAAAAACAATCTGTCACAATAATCTTTAATTTTTCTTTAAATTTAAAAATGAATTTATTGTTATTATTAATCACATATTAATTAAGAAATTTTTAAAATAAGCTTAGATGATTTATTTAAAAATCAACTGTCAAATTAGTTCAGCTTTCTTGCAATAGATGGCAGGCTAGTCTAACAGACGATATAGTATTAGCCTATATTTATATATTTTTTATGCTTTTATAAAAGATACATAATAAATAATAACATTTATAAAGTATTTATTGTTAAAAGATCAATGAAAATCAACCAAATGCATTCAATATTATTAGCTACCATTCTGACATCTCTTGGCAAATGTTTGAATTACTTGATTTTTTGGACATACTTTCTATGACACACAACGCCATCTTATCGAGGAAAACATGCGTAACCACTTCGCTCCTGTAGCGTAACTAGGTGGGGGCGAAGGGGGGCGCTTGCCCCCTCCGCCCCAGGCGCTTCAAGCCTTTGGCGCCCCTCGATACTGACATAAGCGCCCAAAGGGCATCTAAAATATAGCCCATGGACGGTGATTTTATCAAATTCTTTCAATAGATTATCCAAAAAATTGATAGATTTCTTTAAAATTATATTACAACTTAAAAAATGGCGCCCTAGTTGAGCTTCGCCCCCGCCGCCCTCAAAGGCTAGTTACGCCGCTGCTTCGCTCCCGTGGTCCCTTAAGATTTGTGTACAATTATAGAGAGCAAAATTGAGCCAAATACACTTTTTACTCTTTTGAGAAAAAAATGAAAGCCTTATATTTAATTCCTCTTAAAATAATACAACATTTATTTTACATCTCAGCAATCATTAAGAACTTCAATTAGACTCTATACTTTATCTAACAATAAGTGCACATTTTAAATTTTATATTCAGATTTTCAGATTTGAATGTGTGAAGCAGTATATATGAAGCAGAGATCTTTAATTAAATCTCTCATTTATTTTATTAAAATTATTCTTTATATATTTAAATACAATTGTTATTAATGTTTTGATTAAAAAAAAAACGTAGCAAAGAGATATTTATTTCTTCATTTCAACTAAAAATGTTTTTTAACAAAAATGCAGGGCTTGGTCTAGATGGTAACGTGCTAGCCTCGTATACCAAAGGTTCGGACCCCAGGCAGTCCGATGATTTTATTTAAGGGATTCAGGTGCGACGTCTAAACGTACTTAAAAAAAAAAAACTAGACTATTATAAGGAATTTTTCAATGCGGTTATTTTTTTAATGAATTAAATTCTTAAGAGATTATTGGGACATCGAGCTATAATTTTTTTAATGACTTATTAAAAAATTATTGTAATTAATTTTTTTGTTATCAAGCAAAAATACATCTAGAACCAATTTTTACTTTTTCAGTGTCGGATGTTAAAAAAAAATCCAATATTTTTTGGCCCACCCTACAAAGTATGTAATAATGATTCACAGGATAAAGGATATAAGAAAAGAAAAATACAGCCAATAATTTTTTCTTTAAGGTGCGCGTCTCGAAAAACCGTTAAAGCACGATTGACTCGAGGCGGCAAGAGATGGCGTTAGTGTTCCCCCATTGGAATACGCGGAACTTATTCCATTTATTTCTAGACTTTCCAGCTAATTAATTAAAGGCAAAAGATTAATTATTCTTTAACACAATGATTACTAATTTAATTATCTACAACTTATAGAGCTCCTTTTTTTAAAATATCTTTTATTTAATGCGATTAATCTAAAAAAAATTTTTTTTTTTTTGAAAATCAAAAAAAGGGCTTCTATAAGTTGTAGATATTTTTAAATATCTTTAATTTAAAAAAATTTGAGGTCGATAGCTTCAAAATTGTGGCCGCTGGAAAGTCTCAAAATTAGCACCACGAGACGTGCACCTTAAAAAATTTACTTGACAGCTAACGAAACATATTATTGTAGCAAGGGCGGATGGATCCAGAGGTGTTTCTTGGGGGGGGGTAATCTGGTATGACTCGTCGCACAACACACTATTTTTTC